>KN517918.1:23619-43336 GCA_000787155.1 Scartelaos histophorus
TAACACACACACACACACACACACACACACACACACACACACACACACGTATGCTGACCTGTTCACAGATGTCTAGAAGAAGCCCTAAATAGGGATAGACTTACGAACGCAGATGCTTGAAGATGTGTAAACACGAATATTAAATCACTCGCTTAAATGTTAACTTTTCTGCACTCAGTTGTCGGACGGGTCACAGACGAAACCTGATCAGACCTGACAGAACCATTCAGCCTCGTTATTGTGACGTACGTGCTGTATGGGCGGAAGTGGCCGTCCTTGTGATGGCTGAACAATCATGGATGAACCGTGAGTTGCATTTTTTTCTGAATTTTTTTTCTGGATTGATGATATTAATGATAGGATTTGTGTGTTATCCTCAAGATTAAGTTCACTGTGCACATTTAAAACATCTACAGGGAGATTGGCAATAAAAACAAGAATTAAAAATCTATTTCTAAGCCAGTGTTACTGTGGCATACATGCCTATGGTTTTGTTTCATTTAAGACTTGGTTTTGTTAAAATTGCATCCTAATTAAGTCCAGATTTAGATCTGGTGGAACTCGGAAAGGCAAATATTATCTTAGGTGGTACATGTTGTGAAATGTTTGAGGACAACTGTTCAGAAACACTAATACATCAACACAAACTAATGCATTTCAGAAGTGAAGCAAGGTTTACTGTAAACTACAAGGTCAGCGGGTTCATACATAATAAGGCCTCATGGAAACAGGATTCCTTGTTGTTTGCAGAGGAGATGACATAATTTATAAATATATATTTATTTATTTATCAAAATAACTGTAACCCTAACCCAGTTGCAACTATTCAAATTACAGGTTTGATTCAATTGCAGTGAAACTTGCAGTCATAGTCCATATTATGAAATATGTGTGTGATGCTGCAGGCCCAGTGGTGAGAGAGTGGTGGGGTCAGTGTGTGTGGAGAGGGTTAGGGGAGGTCAGGGGGTCAGTGGCCTCCACATGCGGCGGAAGCTGTGTGTCAGTTAAGTGGATTGACACAGCCTGCCCTGGGGACATGTTCCCAAGAAGAGAACAGCTCTGCTAAAGCAGAGCACACACAGGAGCTCAGACTGTAGCCACCTCCAGGTGTAAGGCTTTGCCATGTATTTGGACAAGTGTTTGGGGTCAGTGCATGTTTCTTTAGGATAGTGCAGTAACATCCTTTAGTGCTTAGCTACTACTTAGAATTTATAGGGTCACAAACATTTTTTTCAGATTCTCAGCCCTTCACAGTGTGCATATACAACATTCATGTACGGAAAACTAATTTTATACAGTAATTCCCTGGAATTAATTCAAACAAGCTACAAATGTAATCTCTTTAGACTCCTGTAATTGCTCTAAATAAAGAAGTATGGAAGGATGTGTCTGTGAATGTATTTTTGGACAACTAGTTCAGCTAATATATTCCATTTCAACTTGAGCAATTGTCCAATGTTTTATGCATTTTACGTTTTATTGTGTCTCATATAAATGAGATTCAAATCTCAATGACACTAGTAGTAGTAGTAGTAGTAGTAGTAGTAGTAGTAGTAGTAGTAGTAGTAGTAGTAGTAGTAGTAGTAGTAGTAGAGAAGAATAAACTGAATGCTCCTGTACAGATGATCACAAACTGCTGTTTACAAAGTTGGTCTGGTTACATTATGACCATGTTGTTTTTGTATGAGTTTGCACCTGATGCCATTCACATCTATGATTTGATAAAATAGTAAATGTGTTGCTGCAGAGTTTGGTGACAGCATGCAGCCCTACATAATCACAATTGATATTATAGATATTCGTCTACCCCTCACAAAATTGTTGCTTTGTTTGTTTAAATTGTACTTACGTATCCAAAATTCTGTGCTCCTCTTGGGACTCCAGCAATCAGCTCTAAAAACACAAAAAAGAGCAAGTTCTCACTGTATGAATGCATGGGAACATTTGAGATAAAACATGTCAACAGTGCATTGACACAAACTGAATCCCAGTGCAGAGCCTGAGCCCACCCTGTGAGCCCGGAGCAGAGCTGGTGACAACAGAGTGATCAGCTTGGCGTGGGACTGATTGATGAATGCAGCGCTGAGAACAGTGAGGACGACGATCTGAGGGTCCCACCCAGTGAGAAGAAGACATGGTAGCAGATCTATTCTCACTGCACATAGTCTAACCAATGCACTCACCACAAATAATGCCTCACAGCTCAAACTTTAATCACAGTTACAGCCAGGCCTTTGAGCTCTGACGAACAAGACCACAACAAGCTCCGCACCACAACACAACTCATCAAGTGGCATGTGTAAGCTCTTAAGCCCATGTTTAAGACTATCTGACATTGGGGGCAAGGGTCTTTGTTGGGCTTGTCTGAGGGTATGTCTCGGGTAACTCGTAAAGATGCAATTAAAGAGGAATTAGCGAGGAAAAGCTGTGAGGGTTACAGTAACAGTAAGAGGTTGGGTGTTTGTGTAATCCCTCAGTCATCCAGGCGTGTTTATGCCGTAATAACACAGGTCTCAAAAAGTAGTTCCCAAAACCTCTAAGTGGGATTTAACTTGAGTAGATGTGGAATCTCAGTGCAAATTCCTCCCCTCTGTGCAGTAAAAATTCAGAATTGTCAAAGGCTCTTGGATGAGAGTTAAAAACTTCTTCAAAAGGGCTGAAACTAATTATTATTTTGCTAATCAATTATTTATCTGTTGATTTGTTCACCATTTGACTGGTTATTTCACCCATTTAGGCCCAGTTGAAGCTAATGATGGAAGACATTCTTTCATACTTGGCAATGTGGGTGAAGTGTCTTGCCCAAGGACACAACTACACAACTACCTCTGACTTATGAGTTGAAGGACCACTGCCCCAACTTAATACTTACAGAGGTATTTTCTTCAAAACATGAATTTAATCAGAGTATTGCTTGTTTGAGTTTGTGTATTATGCACACGCTCCAATATTACCGTAATTTACTATAATTTAATTTGATTATTTGAGATTATTCCATTAATTAACTGAATAAAACCATTGTAAGTAAGATGTGGACTTGAGTCAAATTAAATAAAGAGAAAATGTTAAACCGTAAAATGAGCGGTGACTTGATCTTAAGGAGGAAGCAATAAAGCTGGTTAAAAGTGCGGGCAGAATGACTGTGGTGGGAACACATTTTGTTTTGGTATTCTGTATTTTAAATAAAAGAACAGTGTGTTTTGTTAAAAGTGCTTATGTGTTTCATTTGTGGTCCTGAAAACTGATGGCTTGTCACACATGCTTTTCATTGGACTTCAGAGCTCAGCCCGAAAGCGCTCGAAGATCGGAATCAAAACACGCCAGACGAAAATGGTAAGTCACCAGCGTGCATGAAATATAACCAATGTAAATGCAATAATCTGTGTTTTATTTGTGTCATTTTGGCCTATTTGGATCTTCCCGAGTTTCTCTAGTCAAAAGCAAACTCAGTCCCGCTTTTGTCCACCTGCATGTGATGTTTTTTGCTGCAGATTTGTTTTAACCACCTAATATTTCACGTCTACAGACTACAGAAGCCACTCATCATTATCATTGAAAAAGCAGGACAGGAACTTCCTTTATCAGTCGCTCTTGATGCGCTGTCCCTTTAAGGTCGTGACCCTACCCCACAAAGATGGTTTTCATTATAAGGTTTTAGGCCTATGTCTGAACCCGGCACCCAGATGTGCACCCTCTGTCCTCGCCCGGCCCGTTCAAAGCTCGGGAAACGCCGGATACGTCTTCTCACCTTGTAGCGAGTCTCCTGTGAACTCTCCCACTGCCACCGAGTAACCTGAAGGTGAAAGAAGAATGTTACGTAAGGCTCTGGCTCTGACGCAACTGTAAAAATGATGCATAAACATAGCGTGCAAAAACTTCACTTAGTCACAATTAGAAACACTTGTATTTCCATTTACAAATTTACAAACAAGAGATTGGATACGGCAATATGAAAAATTAAGGGTTAGAGTAAAAATAGGTTTGATTGAATGTAAAAGTGTGGAAAATAGGTGATCATAAAGTATATTTCAGACTACAAACATACATTTTATTGTGTTTAATAGGTTTATAGGCCTGGAGGGTTAAATGGGAATCAGAAAAAGCCACTACTGTTAATGCTTTGTCTTCTTCTTTGCATTCTCGAATCTAAAACAACCAATTTCAAATCATTTATGGATTCTTCGCCATGATTTTTTCTAATACAGTAGTTCATACTTGTAGTTAGTTGAATTACCAACTCACTACAAGTATGAAACGCTTTTGTAAAATTGGTTTTGCTTCATAACATGCTACATAAAAGCAGTGTAATGGCAATAATTAACTTCAAACTATGATTTTACATGAGTCTGGGAACATGTCTGCTTACGCTTCGGGTTGTTTTACGTTTTAATTTATATTTATTTACTCAAATCTTGTCACATTGATGCAGACTCTTTGTTCGTAATACTCTCTTTGATGGACCTACCTGTCTTTTGCACAGTTTTAGAAAGAGGGAGACTTTACTGATCCTGAGGGGAACACACAGAGTCACTGGTCTATCACGTGAGTGCAGATTACCCAGGTAGCTGTCGTCATGGGTTTCCTCCACAGCCCGAGTGGTCTTCTCTCCGGGCACCCGCCTGAGCACCGCCTTCAGCGAGTAGCCGTTCAGTATCTCCGCTATCCCGGCTGTCATCACCTGACCTGCGCACCAGATACACACCGAACAAACAAACATGAGCCAAACACATCTGGATACGAATAATGGCAGCGCACGGTTTCCCAAGACAATTAGAAACAAGTGACTCTGCAGGCCCCACACAGCCTATTCATGCATTAACATACAGTAATGTGTTTAGAAGTAGGATTGTGCAATTAAAAGGAGTCACTTCTAATTGTCAGTGGTCAGATGGGGGATTTTTAATATATAATATAAAGTATAAAGCTTATTTTGCGGTGTAGGCTGGGGTTAGCAGTTCTGATGCTGAATAAAATAGAATAGTCAGTTGATTGTGGAGTAAATTATGTTACTTCAAAACTTTAAGTCTTTGAAGTCTAATTTTGTCCCTTCAAATTTCAGTTTCATTGCATTTCATCTTGTTGCCCTTTTCTTCATTCACTCCATACGTGACGGTAAAATACATTTGTAACAGCCGCCCTGGACCAACAACCATCACTCACACACCACGTTCATATTAGGCAATGTGGGTGAAGTGCCTTGCCTAAGGACACAACAGTTTACATTAGAGCCACTGCAGGATCTTGACTGTTTTAATTAAAAATATCTTAATATTATATCTATATTTAATATAGAGTCTACAGCCAATCCTCTGACACTAAAGACTTTGGAGAAAGAAATGTGACAATACCTTTGAAAGTTTATATTCAGAAAATGAATCTCAAAAGTTGTTCTGCTGTTTAATAAGACAAAAAAACTTGAATCAAACTGTTAAATTGCTGAGGATAAACATCGGGATACATTCATTGTCATATCACTCGATCCTACTTAGATATATTCCTGTATTAAATCGATATCTTGAATTACACAATAACAATGTTCATAAATTGAACAGAATACTTTGTTTTTTACATCTGATGGGAGTAACTTTGTGCTCTCCCAGGACCCAAAAGGCATCACAACTTGCCATGAGAAGAAAAAAATGGTTTTGTCAGTATTTTTGGAAAGTTTTTCTTCTCGCTGTTGTACTTAAACATTTTTTTCTTTTATTTGGTACCACAGTAGTACTTTTTAACAGTATTGAACCCTATAGCAGAAGCCATCGACTCTGGGCACGTCTTTACTGGTTCAAACATGCAAGTGCCCGACTGCGTGTCCAATTTCTCCCAGAGGAAAGCTAAAACACATCGTTACCAGAGGAATAACTGGAAAAATACTCCAAAGAAAATATCCGTGTCCTTTGCAGAGAGCTTTGTGAATTACAGCTGCGCCCTCACGCTGACACACAAACAACAGTAATCCTCTGCTGTTGAACGGGGGGTCAAACAAACAAATGATTTTATCAGCCGACTGCCTCAACCTTCGATAAATTCTCCTTTATGTGCGAGTGCATGTGTGGACTGACAGGGAGGGAAACGCGCCCTCTTAAACCCCTCTTCAACTCTGCCCCAAACTCCGAGTCGTGAGTTATCTCTGCAGTAATAGATCACCGTACGAAGGCTGGATCTGATAAACGAGACCCACTGTCCCGGAGTGTTGCTGCGGATGCATCATTCAAAGCCGTGTCTAATTTGAATGTATTTTTCACTGTGCGATAACAAGTTGGAGGGGATTTCTCAACAAGATTCCCACAGATAATTTGAGCTTGTAAAGTCCAACCAAAGTGCCTTTTAAAGATTCAGGGAAGTTTTTTTAACAAGGGGCATGGAGATCCAGTGTGCATTAGACAGTCTGGGGCAGTCTGCTCCTCTAACCTCAGCCAGAGACCTGAGATTGTGCAAAATGTAAATACAAACAGGATGCAGGGACTGGATTCAGTTAAGTGGTGAGGAAAGGGAATGAAAATGCTTGAAAGTATTAGTATGTATCTACGCAACTAATGCAACATTTAAAGAAGATTATTGCGCTTTTGTCTGTTATTTAATATATAAGACTCATGGACAATTATGTTGTGGCAAGTTGAAACAGTCGTCAAACCTGTTACCGATTATTGTCGTCCAATTGGTTGTTGTTCTTATTTAGATCTCCATTAGTTACTGAAAAACAGCAGTTATTCTTCCTGGGGTCCATAAGACTATGAAATTTCTTGATACAGCATTCTTGATACTCACGTTTTTGTCGCCTCCACTTGGATACTTCCATTCCGTAAAACTGTCCTGATTTTGTTGATCATGATATCGACTTCTTCCAGGAGCCCGTTCACCCCCCTCCTCGCAGTGATGGTACAGTCCACTTGGTTGTGGGTGAACCTGAAGAATAAGAATAAGAATAAGAATAAGAATAAGAATAAGAATAAGAATAAGAATAAGAATAAGAATAAGAATAAGAAGAAGAAGAAGAAGAAGAAGAAGAAGAAGAAGAAGAACTCTACTTCTGTTCAGATCAATGACAGCAACAGCTCAATTATTCTATTAATTCCTACACAATTCCACTGTACAAGGCACATAAAATAACCAGCATTCCAACATAGCTACTCCCGAGTGAAAATGAAGAGTTTAATCATTTCATTAAAACTATGTGTGTGTATTCTGGATTCCAGGTAAACTCTTCCTGGCCAATAACAGAGACACTTTGCCAATCCCTGGGAGATTAGAACAAATTTGAAATTGGCTGCCCAGACAGACTCATCATGCATTTTTAGTCAGTCTGGCTGGTAAAGTGAGATGGCGAAACTTCAGCACCACGACTTAAAAGCAACAGGATCTCTATTATTAGTTGAGGATGTACGTGTGCGCTTGATCTTCAGAGCCTTAAGAAACACAGTCTGACAAACAAGCATCATTATGTGCAAAGTAAAATAAGCTTTATCCTGGCCCTTTGTTTCTTGTTTTTTTATCTTTTACATCAGAACAATATGGGCATTGTGCGGCCTATAACAAACATCTCACAGAATTGGAATAGCAGGTTTAGCAACATCTGGATTATGACTTTTCGCACAGTGGAAGAAACAGCATCATTTTAACCATCTTTAAATGTAATCTTCTCTTTGGTTTGTTTTGAAGTTTGAGTCCACAATCTGCCAATAGGTTAGGCCGTAATTAGACAAATAAGGCACGAGGACAGGTATGATTAAACAGGTTTGAACGATTTTGGAACATAACATTGTGATGTTTCGAGCAACTTTCAGTAAATGATTACATTTGCAGTTAAGCTGAAACATTTGAGACAAGACAGAAATACAAACTGTTAAACAAACACAAGAATCTTTTGTGAGGCTTCAGTAAATGCACAATCCAACGTTTTCTGTTCCAGTATTTATGCCGATACTTTGGCTTTACGTATCTACAACTATCAACCGAAACTATGGCAGAGACTGAGATATAATTTATTTAAAACACAAGCTGTATATGGTCAAAAAAATATCTACATGTGTTTTGTAACTGTAATTTATCACAGCTTTGTAAAAATACACTTTTAATATGGGTTTAGGGCAACATTGGCCAGTAAATCGTCTTATTACACCAGTTTAGAGACCAAAATGGAATATAGAACCAATCATCAACATCATATTGTAAGTTTAAACCAAGTTACAAGTTCCCGTTGAAATGAAATATTGCGTTCTTTGCATGGAGATCTTATATTATCTAAATTCAATTCAATTCAATTTATTTTTGTATAGCCTAAAATCATAACAACAGTTATCTCAGCGGGCTTCACAAAATTGTTAAATTAGCAAACAGGGATGTCAGAGAATGAAGCAGAATAAGAAAAAAATAATAATAATAATTCAAAAATACAGAATGTCCAACAACAAGCAGGCAAATGGATAATTGTCCCAGCATCTCCTGTCCTTAGACCCTCCTTCATTGGCAAGGAAAAACTCGAAAAAAAAAAACCAGTGGGAAAAAACCGAGAAACCTCGAGGAGAACCACAGTGAAGGAGAGATCCACAACTTTTGGAATTTGCTAATAAAATGGCTGGATTGTGATAAATATTCCAGAGTTAGTACTAGTTAGTTACTTCAGGTGTGGCAGAAGTGATAACTCAAACTTATTTCTAAACCAACCCTAACTTTAACCATTTTTTAACCCAATCACAGCAGAGTGTCCTTCCAAAGGATACTATCTAGCACTCACTTGCAGTCCTAGTAGCCATCACACAACCTTCCATTTCTGCTATCCTCTCTAATGAGCTGGCAAAGATTAACATAAATTGCAAACATGGCACAAATATCTTCACTGAAAACTGTTTCCAAGCTAACCCAGCTGTTGTAGAGTTTTAAATCGCACTAGTCTACCTTCACACCGAACCGGGGGAGTTAAAATCCTTGTCTTCACCAGCTGAATCCTCGCTATGCCAACATTTAATAAGTCACTTAAATGTCCAGTGCACAGAGCAAACCAGCCGACCTGAGCGCAGTTTTTATCAAGCAGCACATTCGTCTTATTGTCTTTATCTCGGACGTACCTCTTCAACTTTTGATCCCTGACTCGGCGAACCTGCTTTGAAATCTCAATTAATTCAAGCTGTCTGCATTGTGTTTTCTTTACCTATTTATACGTGACTTTTTTTTAGCAACTTTCCCAACGTTTGACAACTTTTTCTTTCCGTTTCCAAGCCGCTCTGTGCTCTATCGTCCAGGGGCAGAGGGGCAGTTCCTCTCCACTCCATTACCCTCTGATCAGTTCATTACCGAGCCCAAACACTGGCTTCCTGCTTCACTGTTACACAGGACAAAAAGTATGAAGCCAAGACCAAAGTTGGGGGCCTCTTAAACTTCACTTCTCCACTTGATCGTGCTGTTAAACGTATCTGAACATTTTCCAACAATGAAATCACCGTGACACGCATAAAAGAAATGGGTTTAATATAGTATTATTACCTTGCCAGTAAAAGCTCCCAGGTCCACCCACCACCAGCGTCCCTTCCTGAAATAAATAATAAGGTAAAGTTATTGAAAATCTGATGCTTTAAGGTCCTATATCATGTTAAATATACGTTTTTGCAGACTCATAATGTGTTTCCTTTTCATAATCAAAAACATACAGAGTTGTAAAATCATCCATGCTTAAGAAATCCTGCATTTAAAAGATCTTCCGCTCCAGAACTCAAAACCCTTTGATCCACCTTGTGATGTCATCAGGTGGAAATCCGAGAGATAATATTTCAGTATTTGAGTAATCCTATTTCGCAATGTAATTGAGCCTTGAGCGCTTTACCTCTTCCCTATTCTCGCCTTTTTCTTTGTACTTAGTTACGATTATTCAACAAAAAATTGGACTTTCAAGGCATAAATGGGCAAAAATGTTTAAAAAAATAAATAAATATGTATGCAAATATAAAATCGGCTGCTCATTTCAGTGAAGTATCGCTAGGAAGTCAATGGAAATCCTTCAGTTAAGCAATTTAAGATCAATATTTCGGTTTACCATGAACTGCATGTAAAATAATCTACATCTTTTAGTTTAGCTGCATGTTTTAGCTGGTTTATCACTAACTATAAGAAAAGAAAAGTCACATTCAAACAAAGAAATGACACAAAAATGAAACTAAAACAAATGGCATATACATTTATAGAAATGAAACTAAAACAAATGGCATATAAATGTATAGAAATGAAACTAAAATAAATGGCATATAAATGTATAGAAATGAAACTAAAACAAATGGCATATAAATGTATAAAAATTAGCGTATATAGAGTGACAACAATGAATATTTGTCATTTAATGCATTGATCTTGCTCAAAGTGTGTTCAGTATGTACAAGTGCATGTAAGTACACAGTTTAGTTTGTTACCGTCCTGAGAAGAAGGAGCATTTCCTGTACACAAGGGCAAAGCAGGATTCGGGGTTCAGAGGTCAAAGGTGAGAGCGAGCGTACAGTGTAAGAATGCGTCTCTCCTCTATTGTGTTTTCAGCCGACGGGTCGCGTCAGAAAAAAGGAGGAGTCTCGGGGGACAAACTCTGTCATCTGGAGGTGGTCCATAAATCTCAAAAGGGAGGATTGTGTGTGCACTTAAGAGAGGACATGTGTGCGGTGCTCCTGCAGGAACATGGATCTGACAAAGTGTTTGTTTCATGCTTACCTTTGTGAAGTCCACGCTGAAGCCGGCCTGGCAGAAACCCTGTCCCTCTGGATCTGGGTCATCTGAAAAAAAAAGAAAAAGGAAAAAACACACAAAAAAAAGAGTTTAAGTTGAGTAAATGCAAAAAAGGCTCATGTATTCATATTATTCTCTATTTTATTTATTTTTTCCTGCCCAGATTCAAGGATTTATTGTGTCTTTCTCATTTGGGAGACACATGCTACAAGTTGGTGGCTGTGGCTGGACCGTCCTAAACATGAATGACAGTTTGATGCTCTTCAGTTTGATGCTCTTCCACCTGCATTTGCTACATAGATTTTCCACGCATATAAACCGCATTATCTTTAACAGTGCATTTCTAGCAGCTTTTGTGACGGATTAGCTGCGATATAACCAGAAAAACGTCGGCCTCTGTTTGGGGCAAGTGTCAAGTGTGCAGGGATAAACAGTCCCGTAGCTGATGACTGATGCCACTGCTGCCTCCATGACTGACCAATCACAGACAAGAACCACTCACCAATCAGGAGTGAGACGTTAAATATTTGTAACGTGTGATTTCCAGTCAAAGCGCCGTAAACGTGTAATGAAAAGCAGTTAAAAGGCAAGATTAAAACGCAGACGTGTGTTTCATATTACGTTTAATATCCCGATTGTCTTTGACACCTAACAAAACAAGCTTTACACCAAATGTGCTTAGGTGTGTTTCTGTTTAAATGACTTCATCTGACTGTACAGCTCTTTGCAAACACTGGCTGGTCTCTGGTGTTGTCTAAGAGCCAGCCCGAGGTGAGGCTTAATGACGCGTGACTCGATATATGCATACATAAACACAGTTAGCAGCTACAACGTGTATTCTCAGTAGGTTTCACTAAGATTTTCACAATAAGAGACATGTGATAAGTGCTGTTTTAAGATCTGTGGAAAAGTGCATTGCCCTTAGACCTGTCACTGTTATTTAAATATGGATTAACTGATGAAAAATATCCACATTTTTGGAGGGGATAATCTTTCCTGTCTAGTTACTATTTGCAGATTTGGTCTATGAAACTTTTCTAGTGAAGTTTCTGTCATGTTCCAATAGAAATGATCATACTTTGACTGCCTAAAATGTTCCACAGTTTGCCATTAAACTCTCTTAAACACCCCTAATTACATGTCAGATCTGCGGAGAGGCAAGACCTGTCACAATAATTTAAATATGGATTAACTGATGAAAAATATCCACATTTTTGGATATGTGGACAAAGTTAGGAGCTACAACATGTATTCTCAGTATTCTCCGTAGGTTTCACTAAGATTTTCACAATAAGAGACATGTGAAAAGTGCTGTTTTAAGATCTGTGGAAAAGTGCATTGCCCTTAGACCTGTCACAGTTATTTAAATATGGATTAACTGGTGAAAAATATCCACATTTTTGGTTATGTGGACACAGTTAGGAGCTACAACATGTATTCTCAGTAGGTTTCACTAAGATTTTCACAATAAGAGACATGTGATAAGTGCTGTTTTAAGATCTGTGGAAAAGTGCATTGCCTTTAGACCTGTCACAGTTATTTAAATATGGATTAACTGATGAAAAATATCCACATTTTTGGAGGGGATAATCTTTACTGTCTAGTTACTATTTGCAGATTTGGTCTATGAAACTTTTCTAGTGAAGTTTCTGTCATGTTCCAATAGAAATGATCATACTTTGACTGCCTAAAATGTTCCACAGTTTGCCATTAAACTCTCTTAAACACCCCTAATTACATGTCAGATCTGCGGAGAGGCAAACCCAATCGTGGAATACATGTTTTTGAGTATTAAAAAAACACATGTCAATTGAACAAATACGATACTGCAGAAGAATGCGGTGGACCCATCACCAGAAAAGTCACATTGTGCGTCTTTATCATGCAGTATCTGTGTTATAAAATCGTGAAATTATAGGCATTACTTAAAGGTCAAAGGTGTTATAATGTCATTATCCTATCAAAAGCAAATCTGGAGTCGTTTTTATGCTCGTCTGTCTATGTCTCCAAAGATCAAAAGGCTCTCTTCCACCTTGTGATGTCACGGAGCAGTAGTTTTCGAGTTAACAGCCACCTTTTATCTTCAGTTCAGTAGAGACGGTCGATTACAGGGCTGAAATCATCCAAATGATTCTAGTGAAGGTGTACGGAGTGTATAAACACAGTGGAGCGTTTTCTGTTTAAGCGAATTCGGGGTAAATGTGCAGGGTTTGTGTTAAATGTGAGGAAATAGTGTAAGAACATGGATCATAAATAGCGTAAAATGGGCCTTTAATCCAACTTTATATTGTAGTTCAAAGTGTTATTATGTCAGGCAGTCTATACCCCTGAGAACAATCCATTTTACAACTCAATTACTCTTGTCTTGAATAGTCCGCACTGACATAAACACTTTTATAATGTCTGGAGCGAGTGTATTGGGGCAGTAGGGGGTTTTTGGCACAAAGTAGACCACAGTTTAAACGATAATTCCCTGTCTTTTGAAGTGCCGTTTACGATGTGCAACTCGATAACGCGCATTTTCCCTTATCGCACTTCTGGAGGAATCCCTGTGTCAGTGGCAGGGGTGAAGGGGGTCGGGGAAAGAAAAAGAGGAGAGAAAAAGATAAAATCAGAGAGAGAAAAAAGGGGTCCTCTTTAGAGCGCCGATGACAACGTGAGGAGGAAGAAGAGATAAAGCGTCAGACCGACAAATTATCCCACAGCTGCCTTAGCAACGCGTGACACCGGGCAGCGAAATACAACATCAGCGCCAACTAAAATAAAATATTCTAACAGTTTATGACATAAGCTTATAAAATCAATTCCCCTGTAAACATAGAGGGAAGGTAAACTATTTAGTCGACTCTTTCGAACTCCAAACAAGTGCTTTTATATAAATATTTACTGAATGGTATGTGCAGAAATCTACTTGGAGACAGTTATAGAGGCTGTAAAGTAATGCAGTTTTTAAATATGACCTCAACTTTTTTCAGTTTAATCCCAGTTTCTATAACAGATTCCTTATATGTCGGATATACAAGGCTGTAAATGAAAATGTCCTTTTGCAGTTGGACTTAACTGGGTAACAAAGTGGATTATACTGGAGTCACAAGAGCATAACCAGAAGAGAAGGGCTGTGCATGAGGCAGTAATTAAACAAGTACAAGAGATAATGAATCATTTAGGCTACTTTCAGAAAATTGGTTAAATATCTTAAAAATAATAATTAGTTTTCACCCTATTTTCGGATCGACGTATAATGTTGGACCTGAAGTTGTGTTTTATTTCATTCACACATGTTTAACACAGTTTTTCTCTTGTGATCCACAGGAAGTGCTCCACCTAGTCTTAAAACTCCATACACTAGATTAATTTGGATGATTTCTGCCTTGGAGCTGCCCATCTCTACTTGAAAATTAAGAGATTTGGAGATGCAGACAGCCTAAGAATAAAGGATTACTCAAACATGTGTGAAATGAGAAAATACAAGTGCAGGTGTTATGTTAAATAGAACCTTTAAAGGTGAAATAGAATATAGAATAGAATCAAAGAATGAACAAATCTTTAAGTCATTACTGATTCTAACTACATATGACTTTTATTATGACTTTACACTTTGTTTGAATAGGATTTGGGGGCTTAGGTAGGTGTATTGCATAATTCGGGCTCAGAGATGGTATTTGCAGCTGAGGATAAGAGAGGAAAGGGGGCAGAGAATTTGAGACGACGCAGACGTAGACTGACTGGTTCTGCAGGGGGAGTATTCTGCGTAGGCGCTGAAGTTCTGCACCGCCACATAACAGGTCCCCACCGGGTCCTGCTCCCCGCTCAGCTTCACCGTACGCCAGTGGTACAGAGGGGCACACGCCTGGACACATACAACACACAATGCATTTAGTATACAGTATTATGTTGCAGTATTATTGGTTATATGTTTAAAAGGAGAAAATAATCTAAATAATGCTTCTTTAAATCTCTAAGATGTGCAAAACTATTCATAGATTTCAAGATATGGCTATAAAAATATGATCTTTTTTTAGTGGGGAAAGGTCCTCACTGCCTGAAATGAACAGCAAATTCAGGTAAACCAGATCCAGTCTATATGAGATCGATACATTAATTGAATTGATTGTTGATATGGTAACAAATCCAGCCATAAAAGGGCATAATTGCCAGTCCCACTACAGAATAAATTGTGTTTTTTTCAGTTTTGCCAGATAGATGGAGGACATTGGCTCATTTGTTGTAATGTTTGTGCACAAAACCTTCAAAAAATGTTTTCAATTCAATTAAATTTCAATTCAGTTATCGGCGGGCTTCACAAAATTGTTAAATTAGCAAACAAACATGACAGAGAATGAAGCAGAATAAGAAAAAATAATAATAATAATTAATTAATAATTCAAAAATACAGAATGTCCAACAACAAGCAGGCAAATAGATAACTGTCCCAGCATCTCCTGTCCTTAGACCCTCCTTCTTCGGCAAGGAAAAACTCAAAAAAAAAAAACAACAGGGGGAAAAAAAAAAAAACGAGAAACCTCAAGGAGAACCACAGTGAAGGAGAGATCCACTCCCATAAAACCCAAAAAAAAAACAGTGGGAAAAAACCGAGAAACCTCGAGGAGAACCACAGTGAAGGAGAGATCCACTCCCATGTTTTCAGCTAGAAGTTCAGTTAATGATTATAACACGAATACAACAATTTTAATATTCAAGTAGTCGTGATTATTCTGATTAATCGATGCAACACTAGATTCAGGGTTGTAGCTCCATGCTTCAAACAAAGGCGTCCCAGTCCTGCTTTTGGCCTCTCTGTCATGTTGCAAGTGAGTGACAGATGGATTCAGCTGTCAAGGAGTGAACTTTCAGAATATCTTACCTTTTGAAGACAACATGAAGGGTAATACAATTTAAATAGTGACCTAGAATAACTTGCTTTATGATATACAAATGTACTCACCACTACTTTCTCTCTGTGCGTCCTGACCGAAGCCCCAAACCACTGATGAGACTTGAATTCCAGCGGCTCTCGAGTGCCGTTTACCTTTATCATTCGGTTATCTGCAGACACACAGAGCGGAAACAACACAATAAAACCAGACCAGAGCAAAAGACATTTCATAATAGAGCCTATAAAAGCCGATATTGACTGTGGCCTGGAGGAGAGACAGAGCGGTTTAGATGGAAAACAGTTGTCCCGATAAGATGTAGCAAAACATCTTTATAAAGGTCTGTGTGCAGCAAACATCAAAACAACATATGCCCCCCAGAGACAGGCATTTGTTGGGGATACGAGTTTTGGAACTTTCTCATAAAATAGAACAAGACTAAACCTAAAAGAGCCTGCAGCCCTAAACCTTTCCAACATCCAATGCACACATGACGTCCATATCCACAAACACTCCACAATAAAGTGTTACGTTTGGCCTGGTTCAATGCGTCTTCACTTTGTTGGAGAGATTTTCCAGTGTCTTTAAATCCTAGACGGACGATGTTATTGCTACAGAGAGCGTTCACCAATAAACACTTAATTTGCACAAATGGACTCACTTCCTGTTGGACTTGTAGTAATAAACTTTTGCATTAAGGAGTTTGTATTCTGATTTCATTCTTTAGGAGTGTGGGGAAATGGGACAAAGTGGTCTTAAGAAGGAGGCTGACACAGTAAAAATCACGTTTAAGACCAAATTTATAAGTTCACTGTGGTACAAAATTATATGTACTTACAAAAATTAACTGCGTAAAGAAGCAAACCTGAAAGTGGAAGTATAGGGGCGCTCTCCTCACAGATGCCTTAAAAAATATGGGTATATCAAAATGTAATTATTGATTTGCATTTCCTAGGTAGTAATTTTGTACGTAAAGCCATTTGTATCATAGTGTACTCAGCCTTGGATAAAGATGTATAGATAAATGTACTATTGTGGTAGAAATGCAAAAAATATCAGAAAAAAATCAGAAAAGACCAGATCAACACTGGTATGTATACATGCCTTTGAGCAAGACACTCCACCTGCCTGACTCAAGGATCTGAACACACTGGTATAAAGCGATATACCATTTATTGCAAGCAACTAAGTCAGAATGTACAGCACAAGCCTCAGATCTCTCTAGGATCCATATGAAATCTATCTGGGCCCTTTCTGGAGGTGTGACCGGTTCTACCCCTCCCCCCGCCCCCAGCAGCTCCCACTGGCATGACTCCTGCCTAACGTCACTGTAGCCGTGGACCCCTCAGGTACGCCAGCTCCCATAATTGGACCCACGTGAAGTTGACACATGCAGCGGAGGCGCTACAGTACGCACAGATGGTCACCAGTCCTGCACATTTTTACAACAATGAATACATCTACCTGCTTTAATGGTTCTGCGAAACTGTAGACAAAACCAGTGCGGCCGCTATAATCAATCACCCAGCACCTCCCGCGCTTTCCATTGTCACATATTTAGTGTTTAGTCCTTGGTCGACTAAAACTGCCAATATATGAGCACCTTACATCAAGAGAGAACGTAAAAAAGAAAAGAGAAACTGGTCAAAGTGAGGAATAATTGCTGACACTACTTTGGCCTTGTTGCTATAGATTCAATATTAAAGTAACTATTCCAGTAGACGGTCTGCCACCTGTTGTCCCCATTGAGATACCTGTAAGGGTCCTTAGTTTTTATTAGCGTTCTTAATGTGATGCTCGTCTCTCCACAGATCCGATCTGCTTGGTCACATCTTCATGGGAACAAACAGGATCACCACCAGAAAAGTAACAGCGCACTTTAAGATAACTCTATGATAACTTTAAGATAACTTTATATTTCAAAACACAGCAACAGGGCATCTGATGTAAAAAGAACAGTAAATCAATATGTAAATCATTGCACACAGAAGGCAGATGATTTCTCGTTATAACTTTAAAAAACATATCAGAAGAAATTATATAGAAATACTAAACATCTTGACTTATTTCTTGACTTAGTGGCTACTGCTGTCTCCAGAGTCTGCTACAATAGCAAATTCAACATCTGAAACCTGTTCCTACTATTCTACACATATCTGATTTATTGGCGTTTACTGACAATATGTCGCCAATATGTTTCCTTGCAGAAGGCTTGGAGCTTTTAAGGTTCCTATCAGAGAGTGAAGACACTTTTGTCAACTAACAACCAACAACATGACAACATATAGTATGAAAGAAAGTTTTAGTCTTAATAGAAAATGACAAAAATAAAAAGATGGAGAACAGAGAAAGAAAAAGAGACACAGATGCATTTTGCAGCATCTAATAAAAAGCAGACCTCACCCCTTTTTCATCTAAAGGGGACTAAATTCCCATGTGCACACAGTTACCCCCCTTCTGGTCTCATTGTCTCCCTCTCCCTCTCTTTCTCTTTCTCTCTCCCTCTATCTCCCTCTCCCTCCCTCTATCTCAAGCACACACTTACATGGAAAGGAGTGCGTGAGAGACACTGATGATAATAAATAGACAGGCGTAATCAACACAAAACTAAGCACCTTTTTATGAGATGAAGTTAAAGAGCCCCATATGTTTTATCTCAATCATTGTGTCTGCCAACTTTACATGACACTAGTATTAACATATAAACTTGAAAATAGCAGACAGACATTTTGGGCATGATCCGTCTTTAGAGTTTATAGACCAAAACCAAGCGTAAACCAATAAAATTTTATGGCTATTTTTCCAATAAAGCACTCAAATCGCTCTCAAATCTGTATATTCTACTAAACTATTATATCCAGGTGATTAAAGAACAAAGACTGGCCAGAATAAAAAGCAGCAAGGGATCACAAGAGCTCAAACTACCAAGTGTGCCAGTCCCAAGCCTAAATATGGAGAGAGATGCACAAGAAAGGGCATCCAGGGTACAAAAGCCATGGCAATTGAATGCAGATCACTGTTCTTTTTTGCACACAGACCATATCAAAATTGGCTGATTGACTAAATCCGGAACTGAACCAGGACTAAACAAGACCAAAACAAGTCTATACTACCAGAAAGTGCAGAAAGCAGTAAAATGTTGGTCAAAAATGGTTAATTAAACTGTTGTACTACTCACTTGCATTGTCAAAAGGAATCTGTCTGCAGCTGTCAGTGGGTCCAGGCCAAGGGCAGTAGTAGACAGCCCCTGCCTCCACTATCCCTGGCTGGGATGTGTTTGCCTTGGGAGCCCCCACCAGCACGCTTACCCTAATTGGGGGTAAAAGAAAAGAAACACATGCAGAAGTAGTATGCAATGCAAACCGTACATTCTCATATCCAATCCATCCGTAACATGTGCGCACATTGTGGCTAAGTCATTCAGATCGCTTTCCTTCTGTTTTAATAATGATTAGTTGTGTGTGCTGGGGTAATCCGAGTGGTCCATGCTTTCTTTGCCCCATGCCAGGATATGGCCCAAGGAGTGGAATAGCTTAATAGAAAATGATGGAGACTTTATAAGCGCGCAACAGCACAAATCCACATGCGTATTTTGAGTGGGTAGAAGTTTGAATGGAAGAGTTGTAATAACATAAAGCTATAAGTTAGTACTCACGTGTTGCTGTCCGTAGTAGGTTGATAGAAGTCCACAGAATAACCAAAATAACTTCCATCGGGTCCCTTATAAACGCTTGGATGCTGTGCGTAAAGGTTAAAACTCCACACTGCATTTGGCGCCGGAGAAAGCACCGCTATCAATCCGAGAATAAACATCCCAGCGGAGGAAATAAAGTCCCGCGTACACTCCATCCCCAGTTTTCTGCAGACTATTTCCAATGAGAGAAGTCGTAGAGGATGAGAGTGTGCCCCCCTCCTCCGCGCAGGTGAGGTAGTTCTGTCCCGAGCCGTGCGTTACTGCTGCGCCTACCCTGAGCTCTTCCCCTGAACCGTAGGCTACTTCTGACAGCCTCCTTGAACCGGTCGCAGCACCAGGTCTGTCCAGAGCCAGACTACACACTACACAGCCTCGCCCCCGCCCTCTGCACAAAACTTTACCCCCCTCTCTCTCTCACACACACACACACACACACACACACACACAC
>KN517918.1:53102-113512 GCA_000787155.1 Scartelaos histophorus
CACACACACACACACACACACACACACACACACACACACACACACACACACACAAACATCGTAAAACATACAAAAACACAAACATTTTTAGGGGTATTTCATATGTTCATATATTTCAAGGTATTTTTGAGAACAGGTAAAAATACCCGTTATTGAACAAATGCAAATAAAGAAGGTTACACCATGGCTTTGGAACATTTCTAGACAAAGCAATGGCATTTCCATAGAGACGAGCAGATGATGTACCTTTCATCAGAAAAAGTACTTAGCACACTTTTAGTATTACAGCATAGATTTGATCATTCCATATTTAGTACTATCTTGACATATCGCAAAACCCCTAAAAACATACACCAAAAAGCAAACTTACTACTCTGGCTCGGACACCAGGTCGAGGGCTTTCATCACATCCTCCAGGAGAGATTCAGGGATGAAACCATTATCTGGAAAAGGCAAAGACAGAGCACAGAACATAAACCACAGCCTTCACCCACATCCACACAACATCTGGGAGATTTACTGTTTCTCTGTCCTGGGACTCTGCTCATCTGGACACTACACTCACACATGCACCTTGTCCTGTCTTTTCTGACCTACATTCCTTTGGCATGATGATGGCTTTACCTGAACGGGAGGCACTTTAAACACACAAATGTGTGAAGACCAAACAGGCCCATGTGTACGTGGGAGCACATACTGTTTCACTTTCATTTGCACTTGTCTCTGTGTGGCCTGTTGTCTATGTGCTCATGATGCACCAGGCTAATGTTACAGGGACCTCCAACGTTGACAAGCAAAACTGTGGTTCAAAATAAACTGAAAAACTCAATTAATTTAAAACATAAGTAATTACACTATACTCTGAAGTATACTTTTAAATATCTAAATTTACAAAATGTACTGGTAAATCGTATCTTCCTTCAGCAGCTTCTTTTATTTATTAGTTTTTTATATCAAATCTCTCTATTTTACATCAGATGCCCTTACTGTAGCAACCAGCCAATGACAATGAAAGCAATGTGGGTTCAAGCGGGTTAAGTGTTTCGCCCCAGTGGATTCACTAGGTCCAAGTTAGGGCTTTTAGGGCTAATTCTTTGCTGTTCATTGTGCAAAAGGTTTTGCAGGTTTTTGACAAAATTACATCAGTCTGTGGTGACAGCAGCTATAATGATATTAGTATTTTATCAACTGCAAATCCTAAAAGGAAGAACCATAAGCATCGCAACGCTCACATAGATTCACTGATCATTACCAATTCACCCTGACTTTGTGAAGTAGTTAGATAAGCTTAAATATCTTCTACCTCATTTCACGGTTGAAATTTCAGGTAAGGCAACTTTAACCTACTATACTAAGACTTTGGGAAAACCCTGAATTAATGAAGGTGCAATGGATCTCCTCTAGTTTCACACTATCAAATATCCCACTTTAGAGCCTATCCATAGTTACAAGTGAAAGATTGTAGAGATAGGAATACAGCACAGACAAAACAGTAACAGTGAGCAGATATTAAAGACATGTGTGTAGATGGAGGAGAAAGAGAGGATCCACTTGTGAGTGTCTGGCGCCCTGAATCTATAACACCGTGAGTGGTGCTGAGTTCATGTGCAACTCCAAGAGATTTATGATGCTTTTATACAACGCGGCGTGAGCTAGTGTACTCCACCGTCTGTCAATACATGCTCCGGGAATAAGCATACAATAAATACCAGACATGTGTGAGGAGGAGGACCATATGGTTTACAACAGATTTGCAACATATTGACTAACAGATGACAAAAACTGAACAACAACGTACACATTTTTGTTCTGTCCATAAGGAATTCCATGGTTGTAATTAGTATTCTGGACAACAATAATAACAGCTGGACAAGACATCATAATGTAAACAAATATGGATTCTTGCATTGGAGCCACAGAATGAATAATGTTGTTTGTGGGGACAAACTGGGTTCAAGCATCATCCAAGTCCAACAAACTCCTCATAAACTCTTGAGGTTATGGTTCAAGTGCAGCTAATCTGGGTTAATTCAATCAGTGTTCACTTCAGGACAAGCATGTGCCTCGCAAATGCAAAACCTAATCAGACTAAGAAGAGTCTGATAAATTAATTACAAAGAAAAAAGTTTGTTTAACAGGACATTTATATATTTTAATCAAGTTCTAACCTAATCATAACCCAAAATCAGATATAATGGGAAATGTAGTTTGAGCGAAGAAGTGGTTCATGGGAATCAAATTTTTCAATTTGGATGACTTAAGTGGCTGGGATCTTACATTGTAAATATACAACCTGGGAAGGAGTTTTTTTTTAGAAGCACTTTTAATACAAGAACAAAATGATAGAAGGATAAGATGTCTTCAAAACTATAAATGTGCACTGTGTAACTTTTCTAGAGAAGTGTACACCAACTGTGTGTCTTCATAGAGATGTTATTGCTTCCTTTTAAATATTCCACTCTATGGTATTCAATTTGACTGTCTCCATGGAAACAAGCAGGTGACAACCAGGCCAGTCAGATCTGTGGACAGTTGACTGTGCTCATAAGAACGCCTGTTTTGCAACTGAATAATTGCAAAATACATACCATAGTTTAATGCAATATTGTGGAACATTCTAGGCAAAGAAATGTAATCTCAATGGAGACAAGGAGTCGGCGTACCTTCCTCCAGAAAAGTTACAAAGTACACCTTTAATGAATGGAGTGGTTTATTATAGCTTGAAATTATGTAATACTGACAGAAATGTAATTTTTTTGTATGTTCTGGTGCAACAAAGCACAGAGTCAGTTGAGAGGAGGAGCAATCACTGACTTTCATATCAATTTGGGAGATATTTAAGGTGTATGGAACTGCAGAATCAGCAGCCAAGCAGTGACCTACATTCTGCAACTACATAAACATCTTTTGACCCTCACCGCAGACCCTCAGTTTAGTCCTCCTGTCGTCATTGTGTCATGTTTTGTGAACTTCCCCTTTACCTTTGCCCCAGTCACCTTGAAGTGACAAAAACAAAATGGGGGGAAAAAACAATGGTGAAAGAGAAGAAAAGAGAGGGACAGTTGATTCAGCTGTTTAAGAATCTGATCTCACCAAGCAAAACAACAACAGTCAAGATGAGAGAGGGCTGAAACAGAGCTTGGTTCCTCTTGTGGAGAATGAAAAGACCCATTTAAAAATTTGTGCTAGAGAAATATTTGGATTAATTATACCACATCTGTGTAGCATGTTTGGTATAGCCGCCACATTAATAGTCAAATAAACCATAATGGCCTATAAAAACGTGAATGAAATGAGTAATGATCATATGTTTGCCATACGGTAAATACAGTACACTTTTATTACCTTCAGGATCAAATGACTGGAAGACCCTCCTCGCTTGCTCAGAAGGTGACTCAGGACCCACCAGGGACATCTCCTGCAAACAAAAGACATTGTGCGTTTTTATCAGTTCATAGAGTTGTGCATATGCAACATGAGTGACCATAGCAATCACTGCAATTCTTAGTGTTATTAACTGATCTGCTGATAAAGTTGACAGTTTGTTTTTATTCAAAACATGCAATCAGGAAATCCAGTCTTGGTGTGACTCATGACGAGCTGTACAGTGTTTGCCGGGGAATTTTAGAAAGAGCAATGATGGCATATATACATAAATTACATTGATGCCTTCTGATGCTGTTTGATTACACAGTGAAACAGGCCTGACTGGACTTATAGCCTGGTGTAGAGCCCACGTCTTTGCTGTAAATGCAATGCGACAGGCAGGCTGACCAGAACTCCCACAAAGCTGTTTTCCTAGGTTTATTTAATCAGTCATCAGATTCTAATAAGCGTCTGGGCAAAGCTATTTAATCAAGCATAGCAAAAATGTAAGGCCAAAGCGTTTGAATAGTGAAGAATGTAAATTAAAACAGAAAGTTTTAAGAAATATTATTAATGTATGTCAAAAAAAAAACACCCATTAACTATTTCAATTGAAACAACATTCTCATAGAAGACTTTAAAGCATAAGAAAAGCGGTGCAACTAGAACAGCGGGGGGAACACATTGTAACTTGACACATGTGTAAGAGGTAAAATACATCACATTTCTTTAAAATGAGCCAATATAATTTGTCAGTTGACTTCCATTAAAGTGAGCACAATCCAAAATACTCATATTTTAATTTATATAGTAATATTTTTCATTCACAAAGCACTGAACATGCCAAAGCACAACACAAAAGAGGTGCACATGAAAGAACATGGAACATAATTGAAAAAAAAAATAATAATAAATACATTTTTTTTGGACCAATGAGATATTGGTCTGCAAGGATTACAATATAGTAGCTTAGAGCTTCTTATTAGGTTCAGAAAATTAATTAAACAATTTGTATATTTATCAAATGAAATCGAGACATAACTAACAATTGGAGTTCAGAGTCTTGTCTGGCCACATGTGTTGAAAGTCAAAAGGTTCACACTGCCCTCCATAAAAATGAGGGAGGGGAACCTGTATTTATGACAACCAAGTGCTGGACAAACACAGCCTGTTTTTGGAGAGTCAGTGAAGCCTGCTCATCTCCTTTAGCTGGCCTTTATTAAAGCTTGAGCCTGCAGATCCACACGGACTGCTTGGGTTTCATGCTTATTACTGTACTGGGGGCTAACTATGAGAAGAAGACAAGCGATGACTCCCAGCTGCTGCCTCTTCATATGCAAAGAAAAACAGAGAGGCGAAAGAACGCACTCGCACTCTGCATCACTGGATATGTTAACACTACAGCTCCATAAATTTGTGCGAAAATTTGTCACTAGTTTGACAGGGCGAGGTTGCACTTATAGGGGTGGACAGGGGTCACTGTATTGTCTCAGGAGGAGTTAACTGTTAAAAGTGTCTCATAGGAGTCACAATGTTGACGAATGACACTGTAAATGAGATTTAACATAAGCTATGCACTTTGAAAAACGAGCTGTCTTAATTTCAAGTGAAGACAATGTGTTTCTCTTACACTGACGAATAGGTTAATTGATCTTGGGCTTGCCAGATGAAGTCCGCATATATGGGTTCAAATTCCTGAGGTGCACATTGGCCACAACCCCGCGGTTTACAATGTGCAAAATGAGCTTGTTCTGTGTAAATCACCTGGTTCCAGGATGTCAGCAAAGCGGCAGACTGGTAAGTGGTCCTCCTCAGACACACATGAACAAAACATATGATTAGCTGCAGCCCATGTGCTCTAACACAGGCCTAATGAGCGCAGAGAGAAGAATAGTGAGTCATAGAAGATCCAGATTTTGACATAATGCCGGCGTGTTGTTGGTGGGTGTGATGACAGGTCTGCCCGGCTGCCTTTCATCTGTGTTTTATTAGAGGCCCGAGGAAGATACTGTGGAGTTGGAAAACATGTCGTGGGGCCTGGGTTCTCCACAGGGGAGGTGTGTGTGTCCGCTCTTTAACCTGTAGGGTTTTTGTGAGTTTGTGTCAAGAACAGAGAATGTTGAACGCTGAATTTAGGTTTCTGCCCACTGACTTGCAGTGGTGAGAAAAAAAAAATTCTATGCTTTTCTGAGCTGTCTGAGTAAAAATTACTATAGGATGACTTTCTGGAACACTTAATAAGTATGTATCACAAATAAAAAGTTATTCAAAATAATATTCAGACATTTTAGAGGTAATTTATGACAAGATTTTTTTTTTATGACAAAAATTTTTTTCAGAGAGTTCACGCTACATTGGTTAAATCCACCTATCACTTACTCGGAGCATGACAGAGGCTGATCAATATGAGGCGTGGGTGGGGGTGTATCTGTTTTTCTGTTCATGCAGCTCTATCCTCAAAGACACTGAATCAGAATCAATAAAATAGCATATTGTAATTTTATAGAGTTCACTTTTCACAGTGATTTGGTTAAATTCAGCACTAAATGACGATTGTTCTTCTGCCAAGTTTTCATTTCTTCAATATCAAATTGCAATCTCTGGAGTCCAAGTTTTGTGCACACATAATTGACCCCCCTCCCACTGCAACAACACGGTAAAAATAACACACCAGGACACACACACACTACAAAAAAATAAACAAATACGCAATCTTGATTTCAACTATTTTGAAAAACACTGAAGCATGTCTTAGTTTAGGAGCCAACAATTTTAAGTGCTAAGTTTCTGACAGTAAGCAGTTTTCATATTATGAAACTACACGTTTCTTGCAACATAGAACCATATTGAGTGTCTCATGGCTTTTTTCCTCTCATCATTATTGTAGAACAAGAACAACAATGTTCTTTTCCTGCTCCAAAGGTTTCCTCCCGGCTTCTTTCTTTGAACCTTCTCTAAATGCTTTCTTTATTTTTGGAGTACTTCCCCTGGTCCCTCCTTCGTCTTTATCGTCAATACTGGTTTCTCCATTCATTCTTTTATCTTTTGGTCCAGTCCCTACATTAGCAAAGAAAAGCTACAGGACAGATAAACATGCTTTACTAGAGTTACCCTTCCTGATTCCAAAGGACTTTTGTTTGAGCTGAGAGCTTCTGAGTGGCTGTAGAGTGCGTCTGTGGAGATCAGTTTTCTGAGCGACAAAGCAGAGGTCTTGGTTCTGTGTGTTCTGTCTTGTACCTACTGAGTAATGACATCCCTTGAACACAACAACACAACACTCAAAAAGTTATTTATTTTAAAAAGTCCATAATACACTAGTCAGACTTTTAAACTATTTCAGACAACTGGCCATTCCTCAAAACAATGAGTCACAGAAGGACGAGCAGAAGGACTACATCTGACAGGAAAGGTGGAGTAGTTTATAAGAAGCTAAAACAATGATTACAATATATGAACTATGTAACCTTTCTAACAGTAGTCAGTCGCCTCCTTGTCACCATGGAGATGTAACTCCGTTGCCTGGAATGTTCCACAGTCATTTATTACAGGTGTTTTTATTGCTCAAAAATATCTTGAAAAACATTAAATCTTGTTTTGAGCGTCTCTGCAGATCTGAACTGTTGGTTGACCTGGTGGAGTTATTTGCTAATGACCATGATGTTATATTAGTTTAATGCCATATTATGGAACACTCCCGACAAATAACATGCAGATAAGCAGGGGGCGGACCTCCACCAGAAAAGTTACATAATAAACTTTGGAACAATTGAAGTGATCGTCAAATTTAGAGCTAAAGATTGACTAAATATGTTACTGAACAGTGCGAATGAACGTCCAGTTCAGGCATGTTGAAATTGAGAATACTGAAAATAAAACATAACATGATTAAAAGCTATAAAGGTCAGTAGAGTCCAGAACACGGCCTTGAAGTCAATTTACATGTGTATCGTTGTATGCTTGTGGGTTTGCTTCACCTAAAGTAGCCTGCATCCTTTATGATAACATTGAACAATAGCTGAACTTGTATTAGTAATAGGCTTTATCCATTATATCTGATATGTTCCAGGGATGACTTACAACAAAGTAGTGATTGATGAGACTGCCACAGACCAGAAAGGCAGTATCTCCACAAAAAGGGAGACATGACACCAGTGGATACTTGTACAGGACGCTAATGGGGGAACAGCACACCAGGGACAACCACAACAATATAACACACACAGAGAAACATGGGCTGGTTTTCACCAGATTACAATGCACTTTAGTCCTACCTGTCAAAAGTTATTAATGACTTGAGGTACAACGCTTTGTAAATTGTGTGGGTAAGCGGCATCCACACTTTGATTGTGAGAACATTTTTATAACCTATTCTAGGCATTATTAAAGTTGTTCATGGTTACAGAGCAATTTACATCAAGTTGAGTTTTAGACTGTACTAAGTATGGTTAAATGAGCTCCTACTTGCTTGAATGCCTCATTTAGACCATTATTACATTTTGGGACTTATCTTGAATAGTTACTCAGCAGAAATGTATTATTAGCTTTGGCAAAAATAGGCACTTTAATCTTGTAATCAAAAAGATCCAGATGGCAGAAAGCACTTTTTCTGTGTTATCTTGACAGGCTCACTATGTTATTTTATGCTAAACTGCTACAACAGCACCCTAATCAAAAGGCACACTTTTCATTTGCTTCTTTATTTCCATGATTCCATGAGAGATAGATAGATAGATAGATATCTATCTATCTATATATATATATATATACTTCCATAGACTTCCATCACTCAGTCCCTTCCATCAAGGGACATTGAGGAATTGAATATAAAATATAAAGGATTCATTTAACATTTTTCTTTGCTAAATAATTCCTTATATCTTCCATCATGTATCCGATGTCTTCTCTGTGTGTCCATGGTTCGACATGTAATGTATTTAAATATTAATAATATAATATTAATAATATAAAATTAATTGCTGTCACTGTTAATTGTTAATGATTAATTATTATTTTACCAGTCACCTAATATGCAATTAATGTTTTTTTGTCCATCCATCCGTCCATTTTCTCCCGCTTAATCCGGCTGGGTCGCGGGGGCAGCACGCTGCCCATTACTCTATGCACCAGATAAGTAAAATTATATGGCACAAATTTTTACAGGTTAATGTCAAAAACTGCTTTTGCCTTGTTATAGTATGTACTCACAAAATGATAATTATTTAAAAACAAACAATTATTTTAGTTGTAGATTATATTAGAAAATGTCAATTGTATCAATTGATTGATTCAATCAATTAAAGTTGCAATCAATCTAATTTGCCATAGTGGGCCTATCATACATACAGTACTTTCATGAGAAGTTTAACTTCAGCCATATGGTCCATCTGTAATTCTGGGTCTTTATAATTAACACAGCTGGAGCCAAGCGTGCTTGAAAGTGTCTGACCGATAGCAGACATCGAAGGACATTTCTAAGTGTCCAGACAAGAGCGGGTATCTTCATAGGCTGGGTGCGCCACAGGTGCTCCTTTTCCCTAAATCTGACCCACAACCACGACTACACAACAGTTCACACAACAACAGACATTTCCATACAGAAACTCACACAATGTTCCCCAGAGAGTTTGATAAGCAGCCTGCAAACCTCATCACTCAGCAAAGCTGCAAGAGGAGGAGGCCCTGTGATTCTTTTCCAGACTGACCACCACACTGCACTAATGCATCCTTCATTTTCTCTGCCCCCTTTACCCTCCCATGGGGGCTTATAAGCAGTGAATAGGGTAGCACTGGAAATATCTGACTTGAGCAAATTGGAAACCTGCTTCAAATGTAATGTATAAACCTCAACCGTACAACCCAGGAGTGGGGAATATTGAAAAAAAGAATATAAATCTCATATAGATATATTTTTGATTATCCAGATGACAATATTCAGTTGATATTAAAACAACCATCAATATGTTAAAATGTGTTTGTCAGTGTCTTGGTCTGTAAAATGATTGTAAAGCTATCCATTAAAGTGCACAAATATGACATTATATCCCTGTTTGAACAACTGCAATTTATTCCTTGTCATTTTTTAATTTTTAAATCAGCTCTTTTTGTATTTTTTTAAAAATGCTCAATATTTTAATTGTACATATCATCAAAACAACAACTGCATATATATTCTATTTGTTTATATATATTACCTGCCTCTAGATTGACACAAAATTCATCTTTCATTCAACATCTGCCCTTTTCTCTGGCTTTTCAGAAACTTTAAAATTCATTGCACGCCAGCCTCCGCACTCGAATACACACATTATCACAACCGTGTGTTTGGGGGCAGTCAGAGAAAGTGGAATGGCCTTTGTGTGGGTAGATTAGATAAAAACACTAATACTATTACAGTGATGGTCTAAAAGCAGTGGTCACACACTGGTAGAGACTCGGGGGAATAGAATACACACAACAGTCCCCAGACACATCAGAGGACGGGATCAGGTTTGCTACTTTTGTGGCTCGATATCACGTCTAAAAGCTGTATAACCAGGTAATGTGTATTTTTGTGTTGGAGCATGGGAAATCTTTTTCCCTTAGTGTGCTTCGAAATAGCTGCTCCTTTCAAGGACAAGAGGTGGCTGAGTGAAGCCTGTGAGCAGATGCCATTGTGTTACATACTCTGTTTCAAAGTGGTGGAGCCATTAGTGCCTATAGTGTGAAGCCTGTGCATGGCTAAATGTGTGGATGTGTGTAACACAGACAGTTCCCACTCTGCTGCGGGACAAATGGAACCAGATGGGATCTACGGACTCACATTCCCTACAGGAAGTCATCCACCTGAAGACACACATACAAAGCTAATGCTAATCAGGATTAGGTTCCCTGTTCTGAGGAATGCACTTGTAAGAGTTAAACTATGTATCTGTGTATATGTGAACATGTCACCGTTGGGGGAGGGGGGGGTCATCAGCGCACATGACGACGTTCATCAGAGGACCAACATATGATCCACGCGCCCTGCACACAGCTACACGTGTAACCGAGCTTTAATCAATGCCGTATTAAGAGCATTGCTTTATAATGAAGATGATTGCAGGGGATTTTTTGGCCTCTTTACTGCCATTTGTACAACAGCAGAGAGAATCGATTTACTCTCACTATACCAGCTGAAGTAATGGATTAAATTACGGTAAACTTCTGCGATGATAAACAGGTTTGTTTGAATGCAAACTGGAGAGCAAGCACCAACTGACACGAGCACAGCCATCTGATGACTCATACTTCAAAGTGTCTCCTGGAGTAGAGTTGACCTCATGGTATGCATTCTAGCTCAGGGTTGTCCCATATGTTTCTGTTTGCATAATTGCATTTGCATGTTGGTTTGCTGAATGAAGATATGGGTATTTTCCAAGTACCAAGACATCCTTTGGTGTCCAGAAAAATGTATTCCATGACAAGAATACTAACCGTATACAACCAGGGTCACGCTGATTTGACCCTGTTAAGTTGGTGCTGTATTTATTACACATATTACATAGCAAAACAAATTGCTGGCAGAAAAAAGTCTGCAAACTCGATGTTACGTTATCAGATGTTTTGCCATGATTTTGTTGTTAGAGAATTAGCTCTACTTCCTATGCTGTTTTTCATTCTTTTGCTGGAATTTGTTTGAGTACAACGTATGTATGGAAGTCATTCTGAACCTGTTTACATTACAGACAACATAAGTATCAATTTAAACAATTTTACAGATTAACAAAGCATATATTTCTATCTCTATCTATCTCTCTCTATATATATATATATATATAGATAAAGTGAATTTCTTTGAAATAGTGAACATTTCTAAAGCTACGTTTCAGTCTAACCATATATGACTACCTAACACTTGTGCCACCCCTCCCTTTTTCTCCACACATTGATATTTGACCTGCTCTATATTAAATCTTTTAAGCACATTCCATATTTTGGTTTTCCTAACCTGCAGAGAAGTCTGGCTTATGTTCCACACAAGGTCCCAGTGTTTGAAATATACTTTTGGATGACTGAGCTACACTTACCTTGGTGAAGAACACTGAGAGGTGAGTTTCACTGCCAAGGATCCAAATAGGGTATTTTGGAGATTTGAGGAATGCCCCAACCTACAACAATGAATTAGGTTTAAAGTGGCTGAATGTTCATGCACTAGCAAATTATGCCTGTAAAATATGTGTTTAATCATCCCATGTTTTATTATTTTATTTATAAGATTCAGGTGATTGCATATGCCAGAATATGTAGTGAGAATAAAAAAGGTTGGACATTTTATCCATTGTGAGTCCCAGAACCATACACATTTTCACATGAGAATTTGTATGAGTTTAAATATTTTGACTTTTTAATTTATAATAGCCATCCAGATTGTTATTCTTATAATTAGAAGAACATGAGCTGCTCAAAATACTAACTCTCTCCACCTCTGCACATAGGGACAAAAATAATTATGGCACTTTAAAACTAGATTTATCTGGTACGCATTGATAATACAGCTTTACCTTGCAGTAACGAAGAGATTCCATCAGGGTTAGGAAACCAACCATTGCCTGCTTGTGTATTCCATGTAGTTCTGCAAAAAGGAAAAGGACTTGAAGTAACATGCACTGCACAATTATACACAAATGGCATTGATTTGTATGCCTAAGCAGCATGTAGGATTTATAGAATCTGGAGGATATTACAGACACTTATTGCCTTAAAATGATCTGTGAGATTTCTGATCTAATCTATGTTTTGTACAACATTTGAGAGCAAGCGTGGTGTGTAATGTCATTTTATTCTTACTCATGCCAGAACATTCCCTGTCTCCATCCCACACATTCGAAACAGCATGGCCAGTAACAAGAAGGTTAACGAGGCTTTGGCTACAAAAATAGAAATAGAATACAACGTGTTTTACAATATTAGTATTTATTTTTCTAACAAACATCTCTGAAATGGGTTAAGAACATTATATACCTGCCATGACCATGCACCGGGTCTATTAGAGGCTCCAATGTGTCTTGGATTTCATTCCGTATATTCTCTATTCCCTGCACCACAAAATATGACAGATTGAAATAAACATCTCTGCAGCATACAGCACATTTCAACCACTTAACAGAACTAACTTTACCTTGGTGAAAATCACAGAGTAAAGGAAAAGCAAGACTCCACAGCACCCCCTCCAGGTGTGGTAAAGAGACAGCACCTCCTCTCTGAGATCAGCTACTGACATGATAGATCGTTTACTGCAAAAACAGAACAGATAAAAATTCAGAACATGGAAGTAATTTGAGATCTATAAATATTCCTCTGGTTGTTTCCATTGTGGTGAAACTGTCTTTATTTATTACCATGGTACATATTCACTGTGAGTCAGCAGTAGCTTTTTGCTGACAGTTAGTATTCTGCGCAATGAAAGTTCAATACTCCTCTGGCAGACGCAGTAGCATTCATTTTGTTTGTGTGACACACAGTTGGAAAGCTAAGACTTATATTTGTGTTAAGCAATCATTGCAAAGTCAGCATCTACTTGCTCACAAAAATATATTTATAATAGGATTGTCATGGGCTGTCCGTTATAAGAGAAGGTAAATCATGACAATAATGATGAAACATCACACACAGGTAAAACTTACTGGAGCACACTGTGAAATCTTTCAAAGCCAAATTCTTCAACAGCCAAAGCAGCTTCAGGGAGAAAACACACACAGTTTAGAATCGCTGACAGTAACAAACACAGTGGGATTTGAATATGGCACATTTTAGACTCACAGGGCTGTTCTTGTGCTGGCTGGCTGCTCTCTGGCTCTGGTACATCCTGTGAGTTTGGCTGGGTTTGTTCTTCTGTGTTTGTATGTGTGCTGCTAGCATGTGGGCTCTGTCCCTTGGCCCACGTCACTAAGCAGTAGCCTGTGGAGGGACTGGAACAAGCGGATTCCAAGATCTCTGTTAACGTTGAACACAGTGCAGTTTTCTGTTCTTCCTCTATAAAGAAAAAAAAAAGGTTTTATGAAAATGATGGTTAATATTTTGGAAGCTTTTCAAATCATTTACCGGACATCTGTCTCCAATTTGGACTTTCGCTGTTGAATAGAATGTTCTTTAGGAGGAATGCCTGTAACAAAACACACGCATTACTTAAAAATAGTTCAAAGTGAAATCATATGTAGATAAATAATATCAAACCTGAACAGGTGCAATGACAGCACACGGTCCTCCTTCAAACTGCTCCAAGGCTGTGGGCTCGTGCCCGCTGAAAACAAATCCTGTATTGACAACATAAGAAAATCACATGGATATCTCAGAAGCTAAAAATGAGTAATGTGTTAATAATTGCAGTCATTAGCCGCAGTTGCTGAAGAATTCCAAGCATTTTCAGCCACAGTCAGTTGGAAAAAACACAGTGTTTGACCTACACATACCTTGGGTCCATCTCCGAAAGATGGATGCAGACACTACTCCATTGGAGGGCTTTCCCCAAACCAAATCCACCACTTCTTTATTCACTTCAGACATGGTCTTTCACCAGTGACAGGTCTACAGACGCTTCAGAGTGATCGCCACAAGTGGACAGCAGAGCTCTGATGAGACCTGCAGGGACTTTCAGGGGGTGACCGACCGCTTCTCTCGGCAGACCGATCCTGCGGCATTGGCCACGAGCTTTCAGCGTGGGACGATTCAGTCTGATAGTAGGAGTTGGCAAGAAACTGGCGGCAGGGGTAGTCATCAATATAGCCAGCAACTATAATGCAACGGAATATTAACATTGTTTAACGATTATGTCAAACAGAAATGTACCTTCAAATAAAGTACTCCAAATATTAATGATGAGACAGGGGTTAATAATGAAATTGTTCACATTTGTAGTTCATACAGCCTTGAATCGTATGTTGCTCGATACGACCTCTACACAAAAGATGGCTTAGCCTTTGTCCATACGTTAATATTATAAGGTGCAACTGAATCGTTGTGAAAACGATTTAGGTTGTACAGTAGTCCCCCATACCAGCACTTAGCTAGCTTTAGCATAACTAGCAGCTAATGATTCATTGCATTCTTTGATTCATCTACCTCTTATTCATCCACCTCGGGAGATGCTAATATGCGCACACATGCTATCTATAAGCTAGTTAAAAATTTGAACAAAATAATTACCTGAAAGAAGCTTGATTCTTCAAATCGCTATTGATTTGATCGGTATTTTGTAGCGATTTCACTATCATCAACGTCTCTGTCATTCGTTTATTTACATCAGATTTACAAAAAACGGTGCGTACAACGTGACGTACGCGCTCATTGGTCCAAATCTAGAATGTTCTCGATACGTCACGGGGGTAGCTGCTTTCCCTGCCCTCTGATCGGCTCCTGTCTGTGTCCATCAAATTCCCAGATCCATGGCCCGCCCACAGAAAGAAGCGCTCGAGTACCATCATAGACTATGAGTACCATTCATGTATTTTACAAAAAAAAAAAACCTCACGCATATAGACTTTAATATAAGTTTATTACGAAACATATATTCTTCTTTTTATGCAAATAAAGAGCAGCCAAACCGAACAATCCTTTCTTTCCCCGCAAATAAAACCGTGCTGCCTATGAGTTATGTCCGCAAATGCTATCCGTAGAAGTCGCTATGCCTTTCGTCTCTGAGCATGCGCACTTGCGGCCCTGCGTTAGCACGCGTGTTGGTGTTTGGAACTATATTTATACATTGTAAGCAGCGAAATATTGCAATTAATTTATTTACATCCGTCACTATGGGAGGGCAGGCAAAAGGCAAGAAGAAGAATAAACCTAAGAAGAAAGAGAACAGACCTAACAGGGGTAATTCCTACAGTTTTCTTTAAATGCAATGTTCATAAGTTATGACAGACTGAGAGATTGAACCCAATGTTTGCATTTATTAGTTTATTGTTTGGGATAGTTCACTATGTGAAATCTGTAATGTTTTCTCGTCCACATAGATCCAGCAATAGTTGGGTTGTCACCTCAAGAAAGGATGAAAGTAAGGATGCATGTGAAAGCCAAGAAGAAGACAGCTGAGAAGTACTCTGTGCAACAACTTTTGGAAAAGGTAGTACAAACTTGTTGTTCTGGGCATAATGTTGAATGATCACTCTACCCTAAATGATTGGGCTGATGTATTATGAATTTGGAAGCCTTCAATATAATATACATAACTAACTCAACAGATTGGATCTTTCACTAATAATTGCAACTAAATTGTCAGTGTCTGTAATGTATTACAACTCCGAGCACTTGAATTGAATATGTTTCATAGTGCCCATTAAACATGCACTAAATACGTACGTTTAAAGTTGTTTCTCAAAACAAAAAAAAAAAAAAAAAAAAAAAAAAAACATGATGTATGCTTGATCTTTTCAGACAGAGGAATACATGGACAGCTTTGACTTTGAGATGGCCTCACTATTTTGTCAGCGGGCTTTGGATCTGGAAGCCACTAATCTTCAAGCCCTGGACATGCTCGGACATATCTATTCAGAAATGGGGGATACACTAAAAGCTAAGGAAGTATCCTTTTGCATGTCTGTTGGGTGCTATCAACTATAGGTTTTAAATGTATACAGCAATTAATTAATTTGACTGTTAATCAACAGTTGATTTTAGTCATATCAAGTCAAAGTTATAAATATATGGAAAATATGGTGATTATTCAAATACGTTTCAAGTTGATTTCATTAGGTAGTTGTTTCAGTCATAATATTTTATTGAATAAAATTAGCAGTCATATAATTTTCATCATCTCAAAACAGAAAACCTTAACTAACATCCAGGTCTTCCAAAGAGCCATTGAGTTGAGTCCTGACATCGGCCACGGGAAGTACATGTCTTTGGGACAGATACACACAGGAAAAGAAGCTGTGGACTTCTATCTAAAAGGAATACAAGTTCTGCTTTCTGCACTGGAAAAGCAAGAACAGACAACAGTAAGTTCATATGTGCATTTTTATATCCACTCATGTATATTTCTTTTACATGATAACGTAACAACACAACATTGTCACTAGGGGGCAATGTTGAAACATATATCAAACTGCCCAAGTAAGTTTTTTTTTTTAAATGATGTACTAATCTAGTTCTAAATTGCATTAGAATTAAGTAGAAAAGCTAATAAATCATTCTATTTTACATGTTTTTATTGCTCTTTTGCTACATATACATTCAATGTAATATCATTTTTTGTTACTGGGGTGATTTAGGGGCCCCTTGGAGCTTCAGCTTTCCCAGAGGAGAACACAGACCTGCCAACAGAAAAAGACGTGAGCGTGGCGTACTGCTCCATCGCTGAAATTTACCTGACAGACCTTTGGTACTTTACTTTGACTCCTTGTTACCTCATAACATCTGTTGGAAATTGGCCCAGATTTTTTTGTAAAACAGTTGGAAGTACCCTTTTAATGCACTAGTGGGGAACATTTTAGTGTTTTAATAACATTCAGTATGAAAGAGTTGAATAATCATATGTATAGATGTCTCCATTGTGGCACATATTATGCTTTTCATAAGGTTATAGTGTCAGTGGCATAGTTATGCGTTAATTGCAATCACAATAATTTTGTAGCTTTATATCACACATTAGAATTTGTTATTGTGGCAGTCCTAGTTCTAAGTTGCTTTGTGCTTTCCAGCATGGAGGAGGGTGCAGCGGACAAATGTAAGGAGTTCATTGAACGAGCTTTACACTATCACCATGACAACCCAGAGGCTCTGCAGCTCATGGCGAGTTACCTGTTCAGCGCTGAGAGAAACCAGGTCAGGACACACACTTCCTCCACATTAGAGCTGGATTCTGCTGACTTAATTATTCTGAGCAAATTGGATTGTATGCACTTTATTAACAGATGAGCCCTTACATTAACATGCACACACAGAGAGATTGCCTGAAAGGAAGTCAATTATTGGGTCAATCTTTAAGGTCATCTGTGGCAAAAGGAGACACGCAGCTAGTTATGGTGTGAAGCACTGACTAATAATGGAAATATTTAGCATTTTATTGTTTTTTTTGTTTATTTTTCATGCACTATTTTGTCCCAGACATTGCATTTCTGTGTTTATGTGTCAAATAGCTAAAATAAATCTATATAGAATTCCACATTTTTGCAATGTTCCGCCAGATGTTGCTATAGTTTTATATTTTACTGAAAGAATGTGGCTTATAGCTATGTTCAGTGTGCATATGAACAAAGCCAGTAGTGGTTCGAGAGGCAGCAAAATTTACTACATCTGTATCACAGACATTTGAGTGATTATAATGACTGAGATGGAAGTGTTTTGCCCAAAGACAACGTTTTTCCTCTTATGCATATAAAAATGAAATGGTTTCTTTTCTAGTTTTTCTTCCAGTAGTTTTGTGATGGTGTTACAATATTCCTTTAGGTAAGACATCTCCTTTAAGAGACAGTCTATAGTTTATTTATTTATTTTTTCTATTTGTAGCTTGCAATTTGTCACCCTGAGGTACATGTTCTCATTAGAAGTCCAATTCTTCTTACTTTGCAGTCTTATAGGATGCTCCAAATTTTAGATGTTGTTTTCTCGAACAATTTTGGCATTTCAAAGTTTTGTGTTTTCCAATTTCAGCCGTACGTTTTCATCAACATAATCAAGACTTTTCAGTAATTGTGCCACCAACTTGTCCTCCAGGTCTTCTATAATTGTGAAAATTTCTCTTTGAAAGTTTATGAAAGTCTCTTTTGCACAAGCTTCATTTTTCTCATTTTGGATTCTCACTTTTATTTTGAATATTGGTGTTTAGTTGATAAATCTCATAAATGTGATCTATATTTAACTTATTCTGAGACACACATTCTTTGAATCTTGAAAAACTAGTTTGTCTTTGTTTGTGAGTACTCACTTGTTAAACAATGCACCTGATTTAGCTGGATTTGATTATTTAAATCTATACTAACTAAAACCTTCAACTTGAAAATTCCTTTTTTTTTTTTTTTTAATTTTCAAGTGAAGATTTGGCTCTGATTGGTCAGTTTGAGCAGTTCAGTTTTCTCTTTTTTTCTTCCTGATCTCGATTAGTCTTTCTCTGCATTTCCACTTTGCTGATGTTCCTGTGGTTATGTTTACAGTTAGGGTTAGGGTTAGGGTCTTCTGTCACCTGAAGGTCATGGACCACCTTCCTCAGCTGTGAAGTCTCCTTTGAGAGTCACACAATGCTTCTTTAAGCTGAGCAATTTCTGCTTCGTATTTCTCTTTTGAATCTTGGTTCTGAACACTTCCCTTGTGATTGGCAAGTATCATTTGGAGGTCCATCACATCACCTTGGGTCTCCTGGCTGAGCTCTCCAAGCTCTTCTCCACTTGAAGGAGCTGTAACTCAGCTTGCTTTGCTGAATATTCTGCTGCCCTTCTCTAATCTTAGATGTGTCCAGCCCTGCGTGTTTAGTGAAGCTATGGGTCAGTTTCTGGAGCTCACTGGAATTGTCTTGGTGTTTCGGTCTTGGGTAAACATGGTCATATCTGTCTTTGCCAAGTCGTTATTGGAGAGCAAAAGTTCAGAATAATCCCAGTTCTGGGAATGGTGAGAAGGACCAGGGATCCTCAAACTCCAATAGGAAAATTGCTGAAAAGTGATGTCTTCCATTTGTTATCTTATTTAAAGTTATATGAAGTTAGTGAAGTGACTTTACTTTCGTCTGCTGTCTCTCTACTGTCTTTCTCTGGAATGTCCCATGGTATAACATTAAACATATCTATCTAGCATTACAGTCATTACAGGTGTAGTCATTACATTGCTCAAAAACAGAATAGTTGTTCACAGATGTGAATTGTAATCTAGCGTAGTACTGTAACCTGCTTGTGTCCCTCATAAAGGTGTAGGTCTCTGCTGTGGAACATTCTAGACAGCGATAACATTTTCATGGAGACAAGCAGGTGTAGACCTTACACTGGAAATGTTACAGAGTGCAGCTTTAAAGTGCATATGCCAGGTTTTCATTTTTTTCTAATTATTACTTGGTTTGGTGAGATGGTACCTGTGGTAAATATTTATCATAGTTTTACATTAGTCAACTGGCAGCTGGTGAAGAAATTTGAGAAAAGCACAAGACTATAGACTATAGTTCTAAACCATTTCATCCAAAAAGTGGGGAAATTTCAGTGCACGATTTGTAGTTTTCTGGCAATTCAAACTGTTTGCGTCTGTAGTTTATTTTTAGCAGTCTATTCATAACTATTGTACAATTAAGACAAGTTTTGATCCGCGCTAACAGACAAAATGAATCTTGTATCATTATTTGTTAGTCATTGGGTCCACAAACCCACCATTGTAATCAAATGTTTTAAAGTCCTTCCCTTTCATCTGACCACAATCATACCTTTACACTTTAATAATGCCACCCCTTTCTGAAGCTATTTTGAAAAATTGTTTTCAAAAAAACACCTTTATTAATTAATACCGACAGAGAAGACTTTTACCTTTGTGCCAGATTTTGCCACATGGATAGACCCAGTAATTGCAGAGATATTAACCATAATCCAAGGCAACAAATCTGCAGTTAAATTAAGCAAATATTACCAGAGAATTTTTACTTGCCTTCCAGATGATGCCTCCTGCCTCCTGACAAATCCAGATTCACAGTTAGACTTAGGCATATAAAGCCATCTATTAGATTAGAATTGAATAATATGATTGGAGAGCGTAAATTGTAATATGTACTCTAGGGGGCAGCCTGACTCCAGTTTGGTACATGTTCAAAAAATACCTCAACATTTCAATGCCTGGAGATTCTACATGTTGGTTTGCAGCTGTCAAAGAAACTAAAAGGAAACCGGAGAGAAATGTGCAAATGTTTTATAAGCCGCATGCAATATATCTGCTTAAATATTTGCATTGGATTTTTTTTTCAGGAAGGCAAAGAGTACTTGTTAAAAAGTGTGGCTGGATGGTTACCTTCTCACAAAGCTGCATCAGGCTTAGAAGAGGATTTACAGGTATGCTATGTCTTTCTTTCTCTCCCAGAGTTTGAAAATATATGCAGATAAATTGATTCTTCCAGTGTTGGATTCAGCAAATAAAACACCAGAATGTACACAGAGACCCAGGGTATTGTAAAATATGAGCAAATTAAAGAAGACATACAGTGCTTTTTCGTGGCTATTTAGGATTAAAATATAACATGGGTAGAAAAGAAACAGCTCTATCCACTCCCTGTTCAAAAATGCAGTACCAGTTGATCCCAATGTTTCATAGTGGCTTTATAACAGGCAATTGGTTTGGGTTGGAACAGAGCATTTTGAGCATTGGAGGTGTAAACAGATTAATAATAAATGATCAAACATGTGTGAATAAAACACAACTCCAGGTATGTTTTTGAGGAGGTAACATTCTAATAAAGCTGACAAGAGTCTATTATGTGTAATACAGTACCTTTTAAGTATGGAGCAGTGGGTGGGGACAAGGAGTAGGTGACATTTTTTGAATGGAGGACAATACAGGATTATTCAAACATAAATTATTCTGTCAAAATACATTACAAGAGTGATCTTATGATAGAATAGCCTTATAGCATGACTAAAACTCATAAAATACTATTCTCTTTAAAGTTCCTGTATTACCAAAAACATACATGAGGTTGTGTTTTGTTTCATTAACACATGTCGACATCTCCAAAGCTCAAAAGGCTCTGTACCACCATCATGTAGTAGTAGTTTTTAAGTTAACAACTTTTACATTTTGTTCACTAGAGATGGGCAATGCCAGGGTTTAAATCATCCAAATAATTATAGCGAAGGTATGAAGCACTTTCTGTATTACCACGTGACATCACAAGGTGGAATCAAGAGTTTTCGGCGTGAGAGAAGAACTTATCCCTAAATATGCAGGATTTGTGTATTAAACATATGTGAATGAAACAAACCACAACTCCAGTTTGTGTTTGTGATGAGGAAACAACATAAGAAAGATCATAAAATAGTGTAATATGGGTCCTTTATGTACATTTGACACTTGGATGCACAACAGTTGTTCATTTTAAAACCCCAAAGAATACTGCAAAGTTTGTAAAGGACAAGGAAGTAGATGCAAACAGGAAGAATTTGACATAAATTGCTTTTTGTCAAGGTGAGGATGAGGTTTCAATGAATAAATGGTATTGGGATTACACAAAGATTTTGGATGGGTGATGATAGCACACAGAATTCCCACTGCTGCCGCTGGTACGACTCTTATCTTTCTGCGCAGCTTGATCTGAATCCAGGGCCCTGACACTTCCACTATGATTAACAGCCACATCGCCAGAGCACATTTTGTAGCTTGAAATTAGATGCTGTTATCACCAGACAAAGGAGGAACCCTGTTTGAGGATGTTTGTGTACACATTCAGGCTCCAATGTTGTTGTCCTCTCCCCGCAGAATATTGAGATCCCTCCCTACGAGTCTCGCATCACCACGGCCAAACTGCTCATCGAGGCGGAAGAATATGAGGTAAACATGCTCTGTGTGCCTATAGCCCATGTTGGGTCCATATGACACTAAGGCATATGGTCATAAAAGGCGATCTACTTCCTGTGCTTATATCCTATTTTCATAATATTTCTGCAGCAGGATTCTCTGTTTAATAGTGTTATAATATTAAAATTTCAAACTCAATTTTGATTTTGAGTAGAAAACTGATTACAATACCACAGTGATAATGTAGAAACACTTTGTATGGAGAATTAGAATGTCATTTTCAACATTAAATCATAATACTTTCTTTTATATGAAGCCTTGTATCTGTATAATCCCTCAGTAATCCAGGTACATTCCATAGTGGCCCTTGGGCGTACATATTAGTCTATGTGACCTTATATACTCAGTTACAGCTCAAGATAATTCATTCATGAAGGGTTTATTTTTGTCCTATGAATGTAACTTCTTCAGTATTGATACCTGGTCAAATATGTATCTAGTCTGATACTAGTTTTAATCTTCTAAATATCAGATTTTTGATACTTTTAACAATTTTGCAGTATAATGCAGCTCTATAAACAAATACAGACGCTTTTCTCCATCCATTCCTCTTATTGGTCTGCCTTGATCATGCTCTGAGTGCATTTAAACAGTAGCAGTGCAATGTGAACTTTCAGCAACAATGCAGACTTTTTGTTACTTCTTAAATGCAATAAATAATAACTGCATGAGTCGTGATAAAAATAAAACTCCCTCCAAGAAAAGAATGAGACCAGTTTTTTGTTAAATCACCTAGTTCATATATTGACCTGAGCTGGGTGCAGGTTAAATGTACATATGTTGACCTGATTTATGATGAATAACACTGCAATTAGTAATAATCTAAAATGAAATAAAAACTTTCATGAAGCTCAGATTCTTTATAGTTTGAGTGACAGTTATGACTGTTTCATGCATGTGTAAATCTGAGTATGTGTAGCTTAAAGACATGTTCAAATTTGTTTGTCCAGACTAAAAACAAAAGTGCTTGAATAATACATTTTACTGGAAAGAAATGTGCAGCACTTGATGTTATTTAGAGGGAAACTGTGTCTCCTAATCTGTCTTTATGTCATCCGGCAAAGTCCTCGTTTCTGTGGTTTGTGTAAATGGAACACTTTGATGAGGTCAAACAGTCCGGTTCTTTCCTGGTAGTAGGTCACCGTGGCATTTGTATGTATTTGTCCATGTCTCCTTCTTTTCCCCGTTTTTCTCCAGAATTGCTCCGAAGGTGGTGAGGTGGCCCTGCCTGGTCTTTATACTCGCCACAATCCACTGTCAATAATTGAAGAGTGTTATTTACAAAGAGGCGAAGGGGTAACGCGGCCACACTGGGGATGGGAGGCGGGATGAGGAGGCAAAATGGAATAAAAATAGATGCAGGCAGGGAAAGATGGCCGTTCTATTCTATCTTCGCCAGTCTTCGAAATCGCACATCAATTTCTCACTATTAATGGTCTTGAATTTAGTGTCTCGCCATCTTCTGTTCGGCACTAAAACTCCTAACAGTCATTAATGCGCCAAGTCATTTTCTGCGATTACTGCTAGCCAACATCTGAGTGATTCATTTGTAGTCACTCTTGTCGAGCTCTTTATGGTTATTACGAACAGGAAATGAGAGCAGTGTCCCCTCTCTTGCCTCTCTGCAAACAGCTCAGTGGACATTGTGTTTTTGTGTATGCAGTGTGTGTATGGGCTGTCAGGTGTAGCAGTAAAATGACAACTTCCCCGGCTACACTTTCTGACACATCGTTTGTCTTCATCGCGCCGTTGGTGTCGTTAACCACACATATCCTCGGAGAGTTTTACATGTTGGATGGCTGTATCGCCCTGGGAGCCTTAATGTAAGAAATGAATAGATGCATATAAAGTACTTTTATTTAATAGCACAGTAATGTGTTCTGTTCTAATGTGATTTTATTATGTCTATTAAAGGTGCATCATGTAACCTTTTTAGTGCAGGGTCTGCCACCTGCTTGTCTCCCTTGAGGTACCATTACTTTGTTTGATGTCTGGTTCCACAGTTTGGCATTACTATTAACTTTTTACATTAGAATGACTTCTCTATCTCGGTGGAGACAAGTAGATGATGCCACCAGGCCAAATCTAAATTACAGGTCTGATCTGTCAAAAGACGTCCTAAGCATTTTTGAGCTGTAAAAAAATCTGGAATTGAAAAAATGTGTTTTTCAAGACAAACAGGTGGTGAACCCCCATGTGAAAAATGACACTATACCTTTTAATTAATTCCATTTTTCCTTTTTCAGTTTTCAGCTGTTCCTCTGTGTCAGGTGTTTCTTTTTTGTTCCTCTTGGTACCTTTATTTTCAAACCTTTTTTTAAACACAAAGACAATTAACATCCGTTGTAACAATGGTGCTAATACCAGCTAGTTAAAAACTTAATTAGGAAGAACTTCCAGGGCATTTAAGAGGCAGTATTCAGAAACTGGTTGATTAATTAAATTATTTGATTAAAGCCACAGATTTCTCTTATATTTTTTCCTTCCAAAATGTCTTAGTTTTTGCAAGTTAATGTTAATTACATGAATGGCTGCTTGTTTTCTTCAGTAAAAACAACTTTTGAATGTGTTTTCAGTTCTTTAATGATACCTGTGAGGAATGTCATGTTTTTCTCTAATTACCAATATTGACTAAAGAGGAAATTCTTTTAAGGTGTTGGTGAAAGACGATATTTCTCCACCAAGGACAGGACATGCTTAGACACTTCAGCCCTAACAGCTCAATAAAAGAAGTTTTTTTGGTAGATCTTCATCATTTTGAGGTTCAATAAAAAGTCTTATTCAATCACAAAAGACTGATTCAGTTCAAAGATGTTGTTGCAATACTCATTTTGATACCTGAGTGGGGTTGTCAGAAGTAACAATGAATCAATAGCAAAAACTAGTATCAAAACTAGATACTCATTTGGGCAAGTATCGATACTAAAAACTCACTCACTGGACAGAATGAACCTTTCTTGAATAACTAGAATGATCTTGAGCCATATCAGAACAAGTACAAGACCACATAGACTGAAGGATTACACAGATATAAGGCCGCATGGTAAAATAAAGGGCTGCGATTTAATGTAGGAAGCATTTTTTATTATCAAGCTGGGAATGGAATTGGCTTTGAGTATCAAGTCTGTTCCTTCATATTGAAATTGAGTTTTACATTTTAGTATCGTGACAACTATTCCAACACTAACACTAACGTAACACTATTCCAAAGTGATAATAAAAAATGATGTTTTCATACAATGGAATGTAATTTTCACCACAAAATAATGGCTGCTTCTTTAATATTACCATGTGATTCTACAATAGATCTGATGCAACTCTAGGCTATTCTGAAATATTCAAGAAAGTTTTGTTCCATTTATGTGATTTTTTTTTCCCCCAGGTATTGATACTTATTCAAATGAGAATCTAGTTTCAATGTTAGTTTTAGAATTGGTTTAGTTACTACTTTTTTGACAACATTGACCGAACGATTGCACCAGTGTCTTGATGGAGGCCTGTGTGCTTGTTTTACTTTGAAAGCTATAGCTCATGCATTATTCTTTGTAATAATCTCATCAACATTGCTCAACAAATGCTTTGCTTCTTGGAAAATAACACAATTGTTTTTCCCCTCTTGTTTTGATTGTTCTAACGAGTAGCACTTGAGTATGTTCCAGACTTTGTGGTGGAAATTGACAAAGAACAGATAATTAAAACAGTCAGTGAAACAGAAATAGATAAGTGTTGCTTTTGCTGCACCCTTGATTTAATTATGCTTTGTTTCAGATTAACCAAGAATAAGCACAAACTAATCATACATAAGTAGTCTTGTTTGGAGAGATGGATGATGCTTGGTTTTATAATATTTTGCAGGGGAGTGAGGTATGACAAGAGATTTTTTTCTTAGACAATGTCACAGTTTTGATTGTATCACACGCAGTAGCTTTGCATTGCTTTATGAGGGATTACAAGATCCTTAATGTTAACAAATCACAGCTATTAGTGAAATCCACCTATTACCCGCTCAGAGCAGGGTGGGACCATTTATGCCATCACAACAACTCCAAATTGGTCGATTGTCACAGAGATTGCCTATTATATATATCAGGGGTCTCCAACCATTTTCTTCTATTAAGCTACTTTTACAAAAGGCATAGAGGTATCAATTTTAATGGTTGCAAAAATGTAAGAGCCACTGTACGCCTTACACAGGGTACAGTTAGAGGCCTATAGAGTTGAGCATCAAAATTATACAGTTGTAATAGGTATGCGAGGAATCCACTTTGAGTTATTCCACGCAATATGTATAATTCAGAAATCCCTTGGAGAGCTACTTGGAAGGGGGTGGAGAACTACTGGAAGATCCCGAGCTACAAGTTGCAGACCTCCAGTGCAAGAGAGATCGAGGTCGGACATCTGATATACATTATATAAGACAAAATGTGCAAAAACAATATACTGTATTTTTTGGGCTATAAGGCGCATCTAAAATCACAACATTTTCTCAAAAATCAACAGTGGCCTTATGCATGACCTTTGGGTGTGTTTACTAACCTCAAACCGATTTTATGTTTAGACATTACGGCTAATAAAGTATTACTCCGCAAGTCGCGCGCGTTATAACCCGTGCGCACGAGTTATAACTGGTGCCTGCGTTAAGGGTAGTTCCCTGACTAATTAGAATATTCCCACAGTATCCTTGTTTTCGGTGATTTCGTTGCCTACACACACGTACACACAGGCTGTAGCTCACCATAGTAGCTCCGGAAATACTAGACACTATTTTATTATATTTTAATATTGGACTCAGATACAAAGAAATCCTTGTATCTGAGTCGGGATACAAGGATTTCTTGTATCCCGACAAGAAACTTGCCATGTTGGGATCCTTGCATCCCAACATGGCAAGTCTGAGGCACCTCAAGAGAGTCCTGAGAGAGAATGGGCTTTGCCGTCGTAGTTTTTCTGACCTAAGAACAACTATAGATTTCATAATCAGCCAACTTAATACCCCGGGTCGCCTCCACGGGTACCGCTGGATGCAGCGAAGTGCCTGGAACACATCCATGACGGATGTGCTCCTTCCTTCTGCATGATTCGCGCAAGTTTGTATTGCGCGCGCATGTCATTTCCAGTTCTACACCATGGAAAGTGAGTGGATGTGTCCTAACGTGCTTGGATATAAATTGCGTTTTAAGACGTTCCTTCACTTTTAATAACTTGTGCGCACGCCTTAACGCAAAGTGTGCGCACGGGTTATAACTTGTTTCGCTTATTGCATCTTATAATCCGATGCGCCTTATGTGTGGACAATGACAGCAATTGACGTATTATTTGGTACTGCGCCTTATAATCCGGTGCGCTTTATAGCCCGAAAAATACGGTAATTAATCAGTGTTGGGAAGTAATTGAGTACATGTACCAATATTGTGTATTCAGAATACACTGTATTCTGATGCAATTACTGGTACTCTTTCATTTGGTATTCCCAATACAGCTACTTTCCCAAAACAAAGGAATAGATTGTACAACTCAATCACACAATTTAGCCTTCAAACTAGACGGTATTATTAAGAAAAGCAGAAAACGCTGCTCTTGTGGTGAGTGCATATGTGATTTTTCCTGCTCTAGTGATGGGAAATGCATAACAAATGGTGAAACAAGCATTACTATGGACCATGTAATGGTAATGTAATGGCATACACTACAAAATGCATTTAATGCAGGTATTAATTATTCTGTAACCAAGTATTCTTCCTTTCACTGTTGACAATAATATGAACACTAGACAATTACTGATTGTAAGCTTATATTTATTTATTTGTGTGTTTGTTCATTTGAACAGGGACCATGCACATTAATGAAGAGTAACGGTACAAACCTGATGGGGTGACCCGCTTCTAACTGTCAAGGCGGCCCCAAGCGAACTGTGCCAATGGAAACAAGGCTGTCACCTTTGCAGATGACAGGTTCTCAACAGCCTGCTGTCTCCTGCCTGTTTTGTTTTTTATATGGATATAGATGTGTCATCAGCGAATAATTGACATGATGCTCTAGAGCACACATCAGGCATATCATTAATAGACTAAATAATAAAGGGCCGAGGGTGGAGCCCAGGGGCACACCTACAGACAGAATTTGACACTACATCAAAGATTTTGTCACTGACTTGATCACATTGTTTTCTGTTTTTTAAATATGATTCCACATACTGAAAGATTTTTTGGTGAAAAGTGTAAAGTGTAAAAAGTGAAAAGTGTTGATAATTTGGCAATCCATATTAATGATATCAAAGGCTTTTCTCATTTATTTAATGTAGTTTTGGATGTCATTTGCACACCACAGATACAGGCCTGTCATGTCAACAAATTTTGAAGCACATCTGTATTGCTAAAAAGAAATACTGCAATAAACAACAATATAGAAACTGCTTTATGCCACTGACACTGTCCAGGATAATCATAGTAACCAAATTAAATGGACCGTAGTATCAACACAAGGCACGAGCTGTAATAAATAACAGAATAATGGGATAATTAGGAATAGACATTATTTATTCAAATTTAAACTTAAATATATTGTCAAGCTAAGTCAAGCTTATAGTTATCATTGTGACCTGCCTACACGCTGTGATTTTACATTTTGAGCATCTGCAGAGCCTCATGGTCAGTGTTTAAGCTGCTGGATATTAGCCATAGTTGTATTGGGCATGCAAATGGTATATCAATATATCATTAGCCATGCGATACGACCCGGCTCTACTGTATACATGACCTTCATCAGCTTGAGCTGACAGACAAGCGACCTCTCCTGACGCGTTAAGATTTCTGCTCTTTTTTCCGCTGATGGACAGTTGATCTATGAGCTTCTGTCACTCTGGTTTGCCTCCGCTGCATTTTTCTGTCTCTAAATTCAGCTTAAAGCCTCCTCTCTGGTGCCGCTTGGATGTACGGTTGGAGCTGACACATTGGATTTATTTACTTAAGTGCAGATGTCCTGGTTTGTGTATGCGAGCGTGTTCAGGCTTCTGCGTGTTACAGATACGGGCTGCCCTCCCTTGTACAGTGATTTGTCTTTCTCCTGTCTTCACTGTGCATGCTGGCAAAATGATTCTGTTAAACAAAATTGCCTGAAGATTACGTGCACAGACACACGGTGGATGCACACACACACACGAACAATGGCGGTTATAAATGAGCTCCTCTCTAGAATGCAGTGTTTTCCTTAAACAGGTTAAAAAAGAGGACAGGCTGCAAAGTGTCATATACATTATTGTTCATGGACTGCATTTGCATTGTTTACACAAATACTTTTTAACCCAGCTTTTCCTTCACCGTACCACTTATTTTCTACACTTCCACATGAGAATATTAATCTTGTTGTTGTTTAGAGCGTGAAGCGGCTTTAGAAATCTCTGCATCTTTAATCACTTGCCCCTGGGTTGACCAGTGTCGTTAGGAGAAAGTGCGGCTGCAGATGATATAATGCTTATCAGCGTTCACTTATCTTAGCTCCCAGAAATCTCTTGTTCTATTTCTGTAGCTCGGAAAGTGCCCGTTGTATCAATTGTTTAATATCCACACAGATCTTGGCTCTTATCTCTTCTATCGAGTGGCTTAGCTCGATTTACTGTGCGCGTCACACTGGGGTGATGCAGTGAAAGTCAAGTAGATAATACCCAGGCCAGACTCGAACCATTTATCAAAGGCTGATTTCAAGTGTTTTTGTTTGTGTATTTTAGTCACTCACTGTTTCATTAGGACTGTGCATCTGCAGTTTATAATTGGTTTGATCAGTCAGCTGACTCTGACTTTACAAACATTAATAAGATGCTCTCAATTAACCCGGGCTCCTCCAGTCCTTCCTGCACAGACTTCTGCGCTGCTAAAACCACACCTGCCTAATGAAAAGAGAAGAGGAGCTCAAAGAGCGCCAGGAAAAAAACAGGAGGCTCTCCAACTAATAAGACTGCTTTAACAAGAGAAGAGGGGGGCTTGTTGTGCTTGCTGGCCTGTGCAGCCTTTGCTCTGGTGTTTAAGTACACTCACAGGCGTGTGCATGTCTTTTATTCTTGCCCTTCACCACGGGTGATTGGCTAACAGTCGCCTCCAACCTGAAGTTGACAAAAATCAATATATCATCACCTGAGGCCTGAGGCCTCACCAACGCACACACCACGACCACAGGATCCACACGCACACGCACCAAAACAAACACACAGCCACTTTAGTCCAGGGCTGTTTTCTGTAATAGAAACTTCCCACAGAAACTGACCCAGACAGTGACGCCAAAGCAAAGGTCACCAAACATTAAACTCCACTGAGACTCAAAGCTCCTCTGTGCTGCAGCTCTGAGGAAATCAGAGCGCTGTGAACGGGTCAGCCTGACATTTAGGTTTATCCTCTGCCTTTAGATGGCTGCTGATACTAAGAATCTATTGAGTGTTAATGTAACTAAATGGATTAAAAGGGCTGTGGAGCAGAGTGGTGCAAGTGACTATTGACTCTGCGATAAGCACTGGCGAGTGTGTGTATTGACGCCTGTGTCTGGTGCCTTGTTGGTATTGATGGTGTTGTTGATTGGACAATGGCCCCATAGACTCTTATCAGGACTCTGAGCAGACACATCTGCTTGTGTCAAAAGTGCAAAATAAATGACAATTCTAATAATAACGTTAAATTTTGTTTTCAGACGGCTGTGGATGTCTTAGAAGGTCTTCTGGAGGAAGATGACGAGGTTGTCCAAGTAAGTAACATTTCATTTTTGTATAAATATAACAAGCAGTTACTATTTATTATTAACATATAATATTATTATATTACAGATTTTTTTCCATCATAAACTGTCAATATTAATCTAAAAAAAAAAAGTGCCGTTATCTGCGTTAAGTGGGACTCTTATCGGGCGACATAAACAATATCGCCGTTAATCTATTCTCAAAGTTGGGCAATGAGCCTCGCTGGCTTTGTTTATAAGGAATTTATTTTTTATAATATTTCATACATTTGTTACTTGTTTGAGAAAATTTGATTTGATTTGTAATGATTTTCATTTAAAGTTAAAGCACATGTTTTCTACATGTTATTTTTTTCACTGGATTATCAAAACACTCCATCCATCTGCTCCTGGTTCCATCCATTACATTTTAGAACTGGTCACCTCTGACATAGAGCCTGGCTCCAGATTCGCTGTAACTGTTAGCATAGCGAGCCTCATTTGAGCAGCGCTGAACACTGTAACTGTTCATAACGAGTCTCATTTGAATGGCGCTGAACACTGTGGGTGACGCCATGGCGTTAATCTAGATTAACCCAGATTAATCTAAAATGGCGACGAGATTAATCTAGATTAAAAATAAATAAATCTATGCCCACCATTACCAAAAAACATAGAAAAAGAGAGACCATCGACTTCCTATTCAAAGCTGCAACAAAATGAATTGTAGCAAGCAGCTAAGAAAAGTGCAGAGAATTGGGCAGAGATAAGGGCTAGGTGAAAACGGGATTTCTGACAACTCTCGCCTTGAAGGGTGGTCAATCAAAATATAACCGAACACCATTGTAACATGGTTAGAAGCTCAAAAAAGTTTTATTTTCCTTATATGTCCATTCTTTCTTGCAACTATTGTGGACTCTAGAAGATTGTTCCGTCAGTTTGTGAATGTGAGTTGAAGCCTCCCGCCCCGTCACTGTTCACACGTACACCGAGTGATAACTTGATGCTTCTTAGAGGCTCTAAACTGTGGGGTTTTGTGCCTTTGTATGAGGCTATAGTGGAGGTGCACACAAGTAAGTGTTGTCATGAGACTCATTTAAATTTGAATGATCTATTTTAATACATATTTTAACATAAGGAAACACTCAATATCCAATTACCTGATCACTGATTTCGATACAAGGAAAAAAAAGAGAGTGAAGGTGCGATGCTTATGTCCCTTTTATATCTATCCATCTGTCTCATTTGCCATCACTAGTTACCATGCCATTTTTATACATATACAATATAATATAAACACAGTATAACATGGTTGCACAAAAAAGATACCCAGATACAAATTGGTAGTAAATCTTAAAAAAAAAAACAATTTATTGGCCAAATCATGACCTTTTCTATATGGTTTTAAATGTTCTTGACTGGTAATACTACATGGGTGGTAATGATGTAAAATCTGTTTTGCATCTCTTAGGGTCAAAATGAGTCCACTGTATGCTGTGTCTAATTACAAATTAGTGGGTTCATTTTTAGTGGTTTTATCCTCACCAGCCGAGGAAGTAAGTCTGGTTTGATGTTGCCATGCTAGTTATAAGTTAGCATCAGAGTCACAGCAAAATTAATCAGTATTTTTGATAGCTGTTTTACTATTATTTTTTCTGTGCTGTAAAATCAGTGTCCCTACCCCTTCTACCCCTTCAGTGACTCTCCCCCTCAGTCCCTGTTGCCCCTTTCCCCATCGGCCTACCCCCCCCCTCACCCTCTCAGCTGACAGATTGAGAGCAGTCATCGGGGGTCTGAACTTTTAAACTAGCTCCAGAGACGCACAGCTGCGCCACTCCGCTGGAACAGGCCTACAGCCAATCACATATGCATACAGTCAGCAGCTCCGGTGGTCAGGGCATATTTCATTTATGCCGCTTTAGTGTTGCCACAATTCCAAAACAGACATTTTATACTTTTATTACTCTGTCTTTTTTAATTCTCTCCCTCTCTCTGTCCAAGTATATATTTTTTAATTTTTACTTTTAAGTTGAGGAAGATAAAAAGTTCTTGCCTCCACCTTCTGTCTTTTGCATGTGAGCATCTCTTAAAGGAGCCTTCACATCCAGCGTTATCTCGGCACAAACAACTGCACTATTTTCCTGCAAATCTTGCTTCAAAGGTATTCACTTGATTCATGGCACTTTTGTTCCTGCTCGAGCTGTGCCATATGGGAAGTAAGATGTGAGCTCACTTTGAAATAACAGGAGTGGCTGTGATTTGATTGACAGGCTGCTCTAGTCAGTTTTATTGTCTCCTCCTGTCTGGGGTTGTCCGAGGGCACTGTTTTTCTGAAGTTCTTAATTAAGCAATTTCCTTAGGTTTTAATTCTTGTTCCATATGCACTGAATCATACATGCAGCTACAAAACAGTTATCGCCTTTGTTCCGAAGGCTTTCATGTGACAACCTGTCAAAATTTGAATGTAATTGGCTTTATTTGAGTGTCAGAAATATCCTTAAATATACAATATACAACTATACTTCCCCCTCGCTCCTCCAGGAAATGTTGAAGTGATAGAAAGAGTATTGCGATGATGTGGAAACTCCATTTATCCGGGGCTGCTGTTGTTCTGATAAGTATAGCTGCAGGGGGTGGCCTCCCACTCGGCATGCTGAGCGCCAATCCAGTATTCAGTGTGGCATGCCTTGATGTGTTTGTTAGCTAAATGGTTGATTTGGCAGAGGTGCCGGCTCCGCTGCCTCTGCCCTCCATGAATAATGAATAAAGCTAATATTCCTATCTCCTTGCTGGAAGAACAGTGGGTGGGTGGGTGATCTCTGGCCCTAGATTACAGTCTCACACCTCCAAGTTCACTTATAGTTGGATTTTCTTTTTAGATGGAGAAGTAAGCCAACTAAACTTGCTCTATACAATTTGAGAATAATTTATGTTACAAATAACTTAAATTAACTAGGGATTCTCCATATATCAGAGTTAATATCAGTGTTAATGTTCATGATACTGTGGTTTATCTAGGTACCAGTATCTGTCTGATAAATGCATTGCCCAGTTTGTCCTCTGTGTATCGGACGATCTTTCAGGCTATTAAGTTCAAATGGAAATTGCCAAGCAGTTAAGCCAAAAATGGTAGCTATATAAAATTGTACAGTTGATTCTATTTCAGAGAAAGTTGGTTTGAATTTTATAAATCACCCCACACTAGGAGGATTTACTGTGGAAATACAGAAAGTAAAGAACAACCAAGCTTATAGTGTAGCATCAAGTGCCATTTATTGTCTATTCAGCTGTTTTGTTATTCCAAGTGAAGTTTTGTTTGTGTCTTTTCTTCAAATGTTATTACCAAACAACTTACAGAAGAGGGATGACTAACACTGTGAGACCTTGAGGATGATAACAAGTCCCTTTGCTAAAGTGAGGCATTTTATTATTATCAGAAATGTTCAGTGTGTTTTGTATTATACCATAGTCAGAGAGAATTCTACTGCCGTGCATTATTCTTGTATAACCTTCAACTAAAACTAGCGTCGACTAAAACAGAAATATAACTAATGCCCTGAATATCCATGGTCGGCCAAAAGGTTGGCAGATTTAAAAATGTATTATTTTCATAGGCAATAAAGGGTGTTGTTTAACCATTACTTCAGACATTGTAGAACAGTGATTGTAGCAACACAACATGACATGTGATATGTGCATATGTGATAACACCAGCGAAAAGTGTTTGGCCTGGTTGTTTTGGCCTGTTAAAAGTCAAATTGAATTTGGATCGTTTTCATCAATGATAATCGAATTATGATGTTTGACCATGATTTGTTCTGAAAAGTACAGTTTTGGTTACTTAGACTTCAGGAAGAGTACTATAGTCAAATCATATTAAGCAAGACACCAGGGTTGTATTTTTTAAACATTTAATATGTTTTATTTCTCGCTCTACTTGGATGGGCTTGTACTTAAAGACAGACACCCACTGACTAACTACAAATGCCAGACATTAAGAGTTGCCAGTTTAGAATCCATCCAAGATGATGCACTTTTAACAATTGGATTCTGACAGTCTATCCAGATTTATCCCAGCATGTACCAGGCACGAATCAAGTAGTTCAAGTGGCTTTCCTTTTGGCTTCTGCTATTGTTGATGCACACCACCAACTAAAGGATGCCTCTTGGTCCTTAGTCAAAATATCAATACAAATTTAAGTAAAAGGGTTGCACAATGTATTGCAACATTATCAATATTGCGATATAGCAAAATGCAATATTCTCATTGCAAGAAGCAAGTCACATGACGATGCTAACAGTTTTTTGTGTGTAAAAATAGTGAATTTTGAATGAATGTATTTCCCCAACTTGTGATGCATTTTGTGAACATTCATCTTAGATTAGTAAATAAATCTCATTTACATGTTGCTTAAATATAGCCCAGTTTATGCTGTTAAAAAAGGCTTATCATGATATTGTAATCATTTTATTGTAATAGTAAACAATTATCTAATATCACATTTGATAATTTTTCATCACTGTTCAGTCCTAAACATCAATAAGGGAAGATTCAAATTCTAGAATAATCAAACCTATAGCTAAAAGCCAAAAACCGACTGCTTCTAACAATTCTTTTTATTCCCACCTATAAGTTCAGTTTATTAGGCTGTATCATAAAACAAAAGGGAGTCAACATCACTACAACTTTAAGGCCCTGGTTATGACTTGTTCTGGAGCAGGGCTGGTTTGGCACTCCGGACGTTTCCATGGTGACATACCTCTGGGAGAGCAGAGCTCCGCATTAGACCGCAAATCCTCACATGGGACCTGCACATTTATTTAGATTTTTATGTCCTATTTGTTTTGGAGCAGGGAGGTAGTGAAAAATATGCACTGGTATAAAAAGAAGAAATGACAACTTGGAAAAAACTCTATAAATTAAACAGAAAAACATTGTCACCCAACATGTTTTCTTTCCCCTTTTTTATCAACACAGCAAAGAGGGGGTTTGCAATACTAAATACATATTTGTCCAAGAATGTTTTTCAGATGATACATTAGTTCATAATTTTGAATAAGTAATCAAGACATAATGAAAATAAATTGTCATCTGTAGATGTCTTTGTTTTGAAGTCACAGTGGGGCCCTATATACAAATAGGATTTCCTTGACAGATTTGAAAATGACTCCACTATATCTTTTGCTGACAGTCATTATATGAGTGATGTATGGGCTGTGTGTGAGTGCGTGTGTGTGTGTGCGTGTGTGTGTGAGTAACTCAAAAGGTGCATCCCTGTTCTTGGTGTAGAAAACATTTGTCATAGGATTTGCAGCAGACAGACTTTTTGAGTGTTATAAATCTGTCGCACTTGTCATAGTTTACTTAGTGCAATGGAGATGTTTTGGGTTTTTTTTCCTGGTTCATTTTTGTGATCTCTGGATTTTTACCTTACATTCTCTTTTCTAGTTTCGAAAGCAATAGCTCATACTCATCCCGCTTAGCGTCACATCTAAAGCTGGAAGATATTTTTTCCTCATTTTGATTTATCACCCTTTTGTCTTTATTAAATACATCGGCTTTTAATGTTAATTTCCTGAACAAAACTATAAAAAAAATATTTAATCATTGTAATTTAACACAAAAAGAGCTGAATTTCTACTGCTGAAGTCTGAACTCTGCTTCAGTACACACGGTTTTACAAAAAAACCTCTAAATTAAAAGCACCTTACACCTGATCCTCATGACTCTTGAGCTTGACTTTTTTGGTTTTTGCGCTTAACAAACTGTATAGTATTGTGTGACTGTTAAAACATCTTTTTAAACATTTCTTCCACTGGTTCTTTTGAAAAATATAATTGAACTCTCTGGAGTAGGAGGGGAGCATGTGGAGGCAGGAACAACAGTGTTTTTAGAGATTAAAAGATTACAAGAAACATCAGCGTGAAACAAAATGTAATAATATGTATGTGTTTTTTTAATGAAGAGACGGCGTTCTAGTAATACCCCAGTAAAACAGTTTGGATCACATTATAATAAGGTGACGTTAGCTTGAAACTAAATGCATTGTACTTGCACAGATCAGATCACTATCAGATCACCCAGAATGCCTCTTTTCTGTCTGGGCCCCTCCCAAACCTGTGTCTTTTCTCTGCCTCCTCAGGTGTGGTATCTGTCTGGCTGGGTCTGCTACCTCCAGCTGCAGAGGGCAAAGGAGCTCCTACAAAGAGAGGCCAGAGAAGCAACGGAGGAGGAGAGAGAGGAGGGCAAGGCGCTGGAGGAGGCTGCTCGATCCTACCTGACCAACGCTAAGAAGGTAAAGAAAACATGACATAGTGTACGTATGTGTTCCACTTACAAAATACTTTTATTGTTTATTACGGTTAAGTTAGAAATACCAGAAATATTTTGAAAGAAAAACTCAAACAGAATTCTGCTGGTACTTGGATTCTGAAAAGCATTTAACCTCTCACCACTTATCAACAGAAGCCGATTTTAGCCTTGGACATTTTTTTTTTTTACTCAAAAGTTCAGAAGATCGGGACCAGCTAATCCATGTACTCGCTGTGATTTTTAGATTTTAGGAATTTTTGGGTAGTTTCAGAGTAAGACTGATTATTGACTTTGTTTCTTAAAATGAGAAAAAGCGATGCTCCACTATTCACAGGCAAAATGTAATGTCAAATATTGTACTGTCTTAAACATGAAAAACAGAAGTAGTTCATTTTGAGTGGTTTGTCGTGATCAAAAGTCACTTTGGCACTTTCCTAACACAGGGCTTTTCACACCTTTCACAACAGTCATTACTTTCTTTGCTTTCAAGCCTTATTAGACTGAAGCAGCACACAGTATTTTAGTTTTAACCCTAGTTTTTGCAATAAATCTGTATTGGGGTAAGATAAATTTCACTTTATTACAAGAAAAAACACTTTCAACCCCCTTTTTAATAAATCTGTGTCATATTGTCAATAATATATTTTGATACTTGATTTCTTCCTAATTTAGCTGATGATATAAGGTCTGTGTCACTGTATATTGAAATGCAACATGAGGGGTCCCATTGTAGCCAAGGAAATCTCTATTGCTTTACATGCACACAGCCCCTCCTCCTCTTCTCCCCCTCCTCACCCCCCTCGTGTACCAGTACTGCAGGACTGATGCGTCTCGTTCCCTCTGTCACTCCGTCAGAGAGAAATGCCGCTATTGAGCCGTGATTCATGTTGGTCTAAAATTCAATAGGCTTGTAAATCAGACAGCACAGACTGAGCGATGCCAGGCCTGTACCTTCCTTGTGCTTTCGCTCTCCTTGTCACTCCCCCCCCCAAGCCCTCCTCGCTGCCCCTGTTGTGTTGCCTCCTCCATAGATGAGTAGGGCCAATGTATTGATGTATGTCTCTCCGGCCAGCGAGTGTAGTGACAGGGCTGTCTAAGCAGCAGCAGCAGCAGCCTCCACTGGGGATGTCCACACAGCTGAGGGCACAGTGAGCTTTGAGCTGCCAAGAGAGTGAGAGAGAGAGAGAGAGGAAAAAAGCAAGAGTGCATGGAGGGAATTAAGGACACCGTATGCATAGAGATGTAAGATGCTGGCTACGTCAAAAAATGGATTAAAGCAGAAAATGTATATCAGTGAATGACAAGATGAAAAAGTCAGTTCAGTGGTTCAATTCATAGTGAAAGGCACGCACAGTACAGTTTCCTTTGAAAATGAAAGAGTATTTTATAAGGTATTAAAGAGGTTTATTATGACTGAGATGGGTAATATGATATAATAGTCTAACAGCGTGGGTATACTCCATTGTAGGCAGCATATCAGTGGCAAACAGGACACTGTAACTCGAGTGGAGGCAAATTTATGGGCTATAAAGAGAAATAGAGATGGTGCAATTTATTTATCTTGATAATGGGGATGTTGTTATTTAAGCACAATTTCAATAACAATATATCATACAGAATTAATACATTAAAAACTAATGTTGCAAAAGGTGATAGAGCATTTAAATGGACCACATTTCATTCATTATTTTGTATTTTTATTTGAGCAATTTATTACACAGTGTAACTCTTATAAAAAGTGAGACATTTTACAGTCCAATTTCTCTTATACACTTTTTAGCGCATTTCTGTTGGATTAACATTAAATATATTGTTTTATTACCTTTTAATTAACAATTTATCTTAGTACATTTATTTAAAACAATTCCATCTATGACAACAACCTGGTCAAGAGGCAGTAGCGCTAAATTGTGTTACAATACAAGATAAACACAGTTAAACGAATCAATGCATTTCACTTCACCTTGGTACTCGAGTGAAGTTTCTCTGCATACAACAATGAAAATAACAAGTTGCGTTGAAATACTTTTACGGGTATAGAATAATTGAAAAGGTTAGAAGAGGCTTTCAGGGCATGACAAGTAAACAACTTTGCTGCCTCTTTGTGGAGTGAGGCAAAACACAGAGGAAAGTTAAAGGGTAGATTCACTGAGACCTTGAAAAGATGCCTACAACATGTCTCCCTGTGGAACACTTATAGTTTATATTCAAACATTCTTCCAGTCTTAATAACTTTGCATGCATTCATTTTGAAGATAGGACTTACCCTTGTTTATATCACAGGCTTTGTTTCTGAGCCTTGCTGTGAGTGTTAATAATTAACAATGAGTCAGTCTGCTAGTTAAAACGAGCTCCAACATGGAAATGAGGCCTCAAAGCCCCAGCAGCTTGTTTTGGCGCCAGTCCACTTCTCTGCATACTTTATGACTGTGCTAAATAAGTGTGCGGGCGTGTGCGCTAGTGCTACCGATAGATGGTGAGAGAAAACATGCGGCCGAGCGTAGGTGCACCTTATGTTGAACGCACACATATTTAATCGCTGTTCTGGTGCCAACTTGCATATCTAATTATTCTGAGAAAGAAATCTTCATTATTCATTGGCACTGCGGTCGATATTAGCAAACTCGGTATCAAGTGGTGGAATCTGGTGGAATGGATGGGTTGAGAGGTGCAGGGAAAGGCAGAGAGAATGGAGAAAGGGGAGCAGGAGGGCGAGTGAAAGTGGTAGAATGAAAAGCAAGGTGAGGAGGAAGGAGGCAGATTGGATGTGCTTTGTGTGTGTGTGTGTGTGTGTGTGTGTGTGTGTGCGTGCGTGCGTGTGTGTGTCTGTATGTGCATTTGTGCGTGCTGGAGATGGTGAATAGTGGCAAGGGTAAAATCAATAGTAAACCGGACGTGAAATGGAATTTGAGTGTGGTCCAGATAGGGTGCGAGCGTGAGCGGATGTGCTGCGTTTGCATGGGGGGAGTGTGCGGACAGCCAGGGCAGGCGGAGGTCAAAATCTTTACTATTTGATGTGGCTTAAAGGGCGTCCCATGAGCAAAGCCTGAGCACAGAGGTGGTCTGAGGTGTGCCAGTCATGTAATTTTAATAGCTGTAACTGGAGGGCTGGTAAAGAGTCAGTGCAGGTGCCAGCACGCTGTCTGCTTGCTTCAGATGGCGACTGATAACTTATTTAGTGCACAAAAATATCCAAAAGGAAGGAATAGTGCTAAATGATTAAATGTTGACAAAATTATTGTAATTATTTCTACTTGACATTTTATTTAAAAAAATCACTTCATCTTTTCTATGTTTTTACATTTCTGTTTGAATGTGCAATACAATATAATGCTAGATACTAAAAAAAAAAAAAAAGCAATTAAAATTAAACATACAAACTGAAAACTGCTGATGCTTCAAACTTTTCAGTTTCAATTTTCCCACCCAAAATTTGTCTTGCTCCAGTACAGATTTATTTTATAAGCAGCTAATAAGAGGTAAGAATATGTCTACTGCTTGCTGTCTACGTCAAATATAAAGCATTTTATTAAGTTTATTATTATCAGGAAGTGTGCAGTTTGCCAGTTAGTTGTTGTTGAACTCTGGAATGCTGTGAAAAGCTCTTATAAAGTCACAGCGAATCATGAGGATGTCCCAAATGCATAATGTAAGTGAGGAATGTCTTTGAACCACTGCAAACTGTTTAAAATGACCTAGTTCTGTTTTTCATGATTTTATCAGGTTCAGAGCCTTTAACAATAAACATGCTAAGCTCCGGGATTTCTTATTTTATTATACTTTAATATGCACATATTAATAGACATTTATATTTAAATTTGTAAAGATTATAGCCGATGTAGCTAATTTCCATCTTCATTTCCTCTATACAGTCTTCAGAACGGAGAAAAACAGCAACAAACACAATGTAACAATGCAACTCACCAGCTCAGTCAATACACATACAATTAGATCATTTGAAGTTAGAAGTTAAACCAACAACCCACCAATATAAAAATGTCATTGAGATGATTTATTGGACCCTCCAACAGCCGTTGTTTCAGACCTTTATAAAACGCTGCCAGTGTGGAGAGCTATCGTATATGAGCAGACACAGTGTACTGACGTGCTCGATAAGCAAAAGATAGTTGCCCAAAAATATACGCAAAAGCAAAGGATAAGGGGAATTTTACAGTAAAGATCAATGATGGAATGAAAATGTGAATCAGCCTACATACTTTTAGTGACATGCCATAGCCACTCTGTGAAAGTCCTAATCTCCACTTGAGCCGCTGTAGACTGCCTCTCTGTTGGACTGTGTTGGACAAGGGTTAAGAGGCAGAAAGCAGCTTGTTTAATCAACTCTGAAATGCCCCATGCCCTGCAGAAGTATTTTGTAGTGAGCCAGAGAGCACAGCACAGAGGAGAAAAGAACGAGCACAAGTTTGAGACACAACTTTGGTCCCATTCTGTACGCCGCCTTCTTGTTGCAATCGTGTACTGGTTTAAAGTTTGATGCGGTATCTATCACTCAGACAGCAAGGTCATTTGGTGCAAGTGTACAAGTGCAATAGAAAAAAAAGTCAAAGATGGAGTGAATGAGAGGGAAATAAGCGGGAGATGAGCCCTGTAAATTGAAGCTTTAGGAAATCGGATGGAGAGTTGAAATGAAAGGGGAAGTTTAGCGCAGATGTGGGACAGAAGGTGAACAATGATGAAATGATTAGGCCCCAGCGCATAATCAGCCCGTCTTTATTCTGCTCTGTGAGTTCTCAGAAAAGACTCCGCAGAGAAATGGATCAATTTTTATGTGAAGGCTGCATTATAGCCCATTACTATTTATTATATAGTGGACAAAGGATCATTCTTTATAATCTGTACTGTATGAATGTTCTTGCTAAATATAGAAAAAAATAAAACCCTATCTGATTCTGCTGTTTGATTTTATTGCTTATTGCTACCATCCTTGCACTAAGAAGACCATAAAGTGGGCCCCATTCAAACTCAATGGAAGCAAATAAAATTCCTGTTTGCATTAAACTCTAAAAGCCTATTCAATTTTGGCACAAAGGACTGAAGTGGCTACTCTCATTATCTTGAAGCCAGACTAACTCTATAAAAGTTTCTGTGCAGTGAATGCCGTCATGATGTATATGGCACCGTGCCACTAAACGCTGAAAACTCTGGACTCAGAAGTTTTGGGTTCCTGGGGTGAGTGGCTGGCACTCCCTAGAGCAGCAGAATTTCAAATAAAGGATCAAAATGTGTAGTTGATTACTGTTGTCAGTCTGTTGGACAGGTTAATAATATAAAGTTTATTTACACGCTTCACCTCTTAAATCAAATCTGGAGCCTCTCAGAGGCACTGGCCAGTGCAGTGTATGATGTGTTAAACATATGGAGTGGTTGTGACAGTCGTCCTGTGCCTCAGCCCATGACTGGAGCTGGAGCAGAGCTGAGTGGACCATGAAGAAGTCGTGTGATTGCCCCCTCCTCTCTGGGGGTGGAGGGGGGCGGATCTGTGGGCCGTGAAAGTGAGGAGCTAAACACTGCCTGCACTAAATGAGAAATGCCTGTTTTTTGTGATGGCTGTGCTGAGATCAGCAACTGGGTGTAGAATGTGTAAAGAATAGCTCCCATTTGTTTAGCTGAAAGCATCACTATGAATAATCACACCTCATCCTGCTCTATTGATCCACACTGCACTAATAAATACAACAGCCTTAATACATCTTTTCAGCACAATCTGATACAGTTTAAGGAAAGAAGTTCAGAAGTTTTTTTTTTTCTAAAGGAATTTGTCTAAAACTCTACCTTTTACCTTTAGGCTTCGATGTGCAATTACTTTGTGTATTGAACCAATAACACTGAACAGTAAAGTTTATTCACAAACTCATTGTGGATAAACATCTGCAGGCATTTCCCTGTGACACTGGCAGAATAATAATAAGCTAGTGTTTGTTTGAAGCATGTTTGGTGCGGTCACTCTGCCGAGGGGGTCAGGTCCCCTGAGGTCAGGCCAGGTCCTGTGTCGTGCTCTGTCTCTTCAGCTCTGACCAGAGCCACTGCCTCCACTTAAGCACAGCTCCGGCCTCAGAGCTCAGAGCTCAGAGCTCAGTCCAAATGAGCTCTCTGGGGAGCACGTCGCTCCTGTCCCTCCAGTTGCTCCTGTCGCTCCTATCGTGGCTCAGACTAATCGGAGGGTTCGGCAGGCGCACATCCTCATCACACTTTTACTCAGAGTGATGGCTCTCAGCTGCCTGTGTCAGGCCTCTATGACGGCTGCTGTCTTTAACTCTTTGGAGAGGAATTCCCGGATCATTCTCCATGTTCTCAGTGTGTTGTTTTTACCCCTGGTACCGGGAAAGAAAAGACTAAATATAAACAGTCATAAATTGCTGGTTCCTTAGAGTGCAGTGGTGCATGCAGAGAGTGTTGTTGCTGCTGTCCTTAGTGGTTGTGAAAGTAGTTTTATCACGCGGCTCCACTTTGCGCTGGGTAATTACATACAGCCAGAGTATTTTACAGAGATAAATCTGCAGGCGGCTCAGAGAACAGACTTTTTTATCTTACACTTTCACAGCATATTTCACTGAGATAACAACACTGATTATAGCGCGCTGTTCATGCACATGGCGCTGCAGAGCTATGCGTGCTGCAGGATATGTTGCTTTTGAGCGTGTGTGCGTGAGTGTGGGAGCAGGGAGAGGGAGATAAGTGCTCCTCTGTCTCCTGTGCAGCCAAATGTTGTATTAAATGTGCTGATTCGCTAAATGAACGACAAAAAGTGTTTACTAGCATTTTGCGAGTCTTGCTGACATAACACAGCTGCCATTAAACATTTTTAGGACCTAACCAGCACTAAAAGACTCACAACCTCAAAGCAGCTAACGCCGCCGGCCTCCGTACCTTTACCCTTTCAAATGTATCGACAAAACCAGGGATTTCTACAACTGTTAATTGTTTGTGTCTCTTTACTGTCAATCCAAAATCTATGACTGTGCCAATTTTAGATTACCTCTTGTTACAGTTGAATCAGATACTGGCTTAATGTGCTCCACAGACTTTTGAATTAAACTCTGTCTGTACTGTTCTATTTAGTGAAGTTCGAAGCGAGAAATTGACCGTAACATTGGGATTAGGTAGCGCAGGTTTTTGCTTCTGCTGGTTGTGCACAGCCATTCAGGGAAGCGCAAGAGGCTACTGAAAATTCTCAGTCTGCTATGAATCATAAAAGATATATTTACATTACTAAAGCATGTACTGTTTTTTAGCTTTTACGGCATGATACAAGCTCAAAAAAGTTGGTTTAGAATAAATAGAGAATTATCCATTCACTGAAGGGAGGCTGTACAGAAATGGGTATTTTATATACAGAAATTAAAATTTTATATGCTAATAACCATATTCCAACAATGTGTCGTCCAGGTAGAATTCATGGCAAAAAGAAAATAAATGTGTCAACTGGACAAAAGTTATTTGGTCAAATATGTTTCGCAGCTCATCCAAGCTTGAAGCAGTTGACAAATTTATTTTCCTTTTGGCATATTCCAACAATATTATCACTATTCATCAATAATATATATATTTTTTTTCAATTAAATGTCCCTTATTATTTTGTTTTCTGATCTATGTTTGAACATTTTCTTAACACAAACATACCTGGTATTGTGTTTTATTTCATTCACATATGTTTAACAAACAAACCCTGCATATATTTGAGTTTTTCTCTCAAACAGAAAATACTGTACCAACCTGGTGATGACATGTGGTAATACAGGAAGTGCTCCACTGTGTTTTTAAACTCCATATACCTTCACTAGAGTAGTGGACCTGTAATTGCCAATCCTTTCTGAACCAAAGGTAAACTGAAAACTACCACTTCATGGTATCACAAGGTGAAATTGAACATTTTGAGATTCTGAGATGTAGACAGACTAATATTAAATTGCTATTCAAACATGTGAAAGAAACAAAACACTTAAAAGATCAGCTCTTTGCAGCCTTAAGTGTTTTTTTATTAAACAGAGTTAGCATAATTATACTAACAATTGCGATAATGTCAATCTTTTGATATTTTTACCACCCCAACATCCATTTTCTTACATTTTTTCTTAAGCTGTACAACAAACTACGATGTGACGACCAGCCCGTGTTGGAGCACGTGGAACAACTGTTGGGAGAACTGGGCGGAGAGCTGGAGGAGGAGGAGGAAGTGGCCGAGGAAGACTTCGATCCATGCAGCGATGATGAAGAGGACCCAGACGCCCCCATGGAACACTGACCACACCCCTCCTGTTTTTATCCGTGATTACTTCTCCTCTTGTAGTGTAAATCTTTCTATGTATGAGCCTCATCAAGTGCCTTTTCCTCCGTTTATCCTTTATCCACCCATTTGTCAAAGCAGAAATTTGGATGCAAGAAGTGGCATTAAAAGCTCAAGTTGACTCCATAGTTGTGGTTTGTTTAATGCTTTCGTAGAACTAAGTGCATACTCGTGTAATGCTAGCTTTAATCTGCCTGACAGATGTTGATGACAGAAATTAGTTTTAGAGCTTTACTTCTTAGCGGCAGCCAAAGCAAAAGTCTCCCAATCCTTTTACCTCTTACCTGTCTTTAATGTTCCCGTGTGCCAACACTAGATCCTTTTATTACACCTGAATCAGATCCAGGTTTAATGTTGCTGCTCTAAAACTGAAAAAAAATCTCTTTGCTACTGAAGTCTTTGTACATTACAACAATCGCGGCAAAAGCAAGGAATTGACAGATGCAGAAGAACATACATTTGTGCTTTTTGCTATTTGCTAGTTTCTCACAGCTTTTCAAGAAGAAGGACAAGAGGCCATTGAATTTGTGAAAAAATCCTGTCGGCAACGGTGCAGAAATGGTGTATGTTGAAATAATGGTACATGGGAATAATGGGCCGATGCTTTCACAACCGTATGGTATTTACTTTTGAAAGCTTCAAGGTGAACAGACAAATGCCTAAATGTCAACATAAAAAGAGGTTTTGAAGGAAATCTCAAAGTCAAGTATGCACTGCTGAAAGTTCTTAAAGGTGTAGCTTTTTTTGGTGGTGGGTTCGCCATCTTCTCTCTCTTTTATCAGTCTCCATGGAGCCAAGACGGTGACACCACTTGGTCAAGTTACAAATCAGTACAAATCAGCGGTGGCCCCAATCGCTGTAAGAATGCAAGTTATTCAAAGTATTTTTGAGGAAGAACTGTCATGAGATAAATATTACATATGGATATAGGCTGTAGACACATCTATTAGTAAGTAGCATAAAATTCACAAAGCAAAATGTTCAGAATTTCCCCTATAGAGGAATAAAAATGTGACTTCTTGACTTTTTATTTCTATAGATTTACACTGAATGATTTCTCTAATTCAACCTTGTGATAATATGTAGAGCTGCATTACAGCCATGACCTCCGCTCACATCAAAAACATTAAATGGCACCAAATACATTAATACGAGTCATAATCTTGTTTCTCATGTCTGCAAAATTGCATCATCTATTTACACCACTCTCTGCCTCTCAGCTCAATTTACGTGCACCAGCTAAAAACAGCACAGCTTGTCCAATACCCTTGTGGTCCAGATAAGGGATCTGGCCACAACCTGTCAGAGGATACAGATGCTTAATTCAAATGTAACATGATGTGCGATTGTTGTGGCCTGGCTTTCGCTCGACCAACACAAATATTCATGTCCGTGTAGCTCAGTGTATGATAATAGTGCAGGAGAGGAGACCTTGAGGACTGTGTACCTGGGGCTCTCCTGTCATGCAGCATTTGGCTTTGTAATTAAACAGGACTGCAGTGTTTGTGTGTTTTTGTGTGTGTTTTGTGTGTAGTTTGTGTGTTGTTTAGTCGTAACACTCTGCTTTGTGATGAATGGCTGCAGGGCTGTGCGGAGTGGTTATTCTGAGCTGACCCGCGGTGCGCAGGGCAGAGTGGACACACGGGCCTCAGGTGATCTCTCTCTCTCACCTGTATGTCAGAGCGGGCGAGCAAGGGAGCGCCACGGGAGAGTTTGTGCTGCCCCAGAGTTTGGAGACAAGGGCACTTTCAGGTACAAGCAGGATATTCACTGTCTGAGGTTTTCATACACACGTAATCAGATTAGAACAACTATCTGTTCTGATATTTAGTATTAAACTATAGTATCAACATTACATTTTGATATTTAGTATTAAATTATATGATAACTATATATGTTACATTGCATTATTTTACATTTTGTTTATTGTAAAACACAATATGGACCTAAAAACATCTTAACGGGCTCACTGACTTTCTGTTCATAATTGTCCCCGCCCACTCATAATTGCAGAAGCCCCGCCCCCTTATAATTGCATTCCACTGTAGAGAACAGCTAAAGCTTGAGATCTTTTTATTGCTGAAAATGATGCGTGTCTGTTACAACCCAGCTCGGCTAGGGTGAGGGAAGTAACAAAAAAACACCAAGATGGAAAATTGAATAAATAAGTAAGGTTTAATTAACAGATGTGTAAAAGGTTTACCTTAACAAAACATGGTAAAATGTGTACATAACTAAACCAAGTTAAGAAACAACACCCACAAACAGAATCGAGTGACCAAATCAAAAGGCACAAAACAGAATTAACTAAACCAAAACCGAGTGTCTCAACACACTAAAGTCACGTACTAGGACAAACACAAAGTGACTGAACACTAACACAAAGACAAGTGACTGACATAAATGAGACACATATTGGCACTGCACAAAGTCCAGCAGCCCTGAACAGGAGCTGTGATCTTCTTAAATAAGGGGGAGGAGGCTGGAGGCGGGGCCAGGTGAAGGGATGCTCCACCAGTCAGGGACCAGGGCTCCGGCAGCAGGAACAAAATGGCAGCAAAATACACAAAAATACAAACTGAAGGCCTTTTGAATCCTTCACATTTGACCTGGATCTGAATCTTTTTAAGTCATATCACAGAGAAGTGGGCGGGGATATGGGATAGGTGAAACAAACATTTTCTGTGCGCTTAAGATTCAAATGCAGTACAACACAGAATTAACCAAGAAGGAATTAATCGATGAAAAAAACTAATCTGATAAAGTTAATTATGAGGGGACATCATTATATCATATTTAAAAGGTCATAAAAGCCGATTTTTACATAATAAGACCTTTAAGACCTAAGTAACTTCATCATTTTAGTTTTAGGTGGGCAGATATCTTTTCACATCATGTATCACAGACATGATTACATTTGTTATTTGGGCTCGTCTAAGTTTTCTTGATTAAATGCATCCCCAAGTGGCCTTTAAAAGTAGCTCTAGTAGTAATGACTAATAGTAAGTAGTATTTTGTACCATAATCGTACCATGGCCAACCAGCATAATGGCTTGTTGGTCTCTTTTGGGAAGAATCTGTAATTGCGATTAGATTTATTTTTGCTCTCAAGCTTGAGAGCGCACTCAAATTATCAACAGAATTATGAACTGCCAGACAAATACAAGAAGGTTTTTGGAGAGCTCTAAACTACAGGGTTAGAAGGATTTATTCATAACAAGGCCCATTGGGGTGGGATCATTTGTTTGTTCAATTTGTGTAATTTATGTCAGTGTGGTTGTGATTGCTCTTGCAGCCGTAGAGGAAGTAGTAACTGTGCTTAGTAGTTGTGTGTGTCGTGAAGTAGGACTCACACATACTAGGACACGTACAGAAAAACATACGTGTACACATTTTATATCTTTAGTCAAAATACTATCGATTGTTTTCACCATTCATGCAGTATAACAGGTACTTTTTGCAGTATGGAAAGAAACTTAATTTTGTCTTAGGGCTTCATTTCCAACAAACTTGCGTAAATGAATGCATCTTTAATAATAGACTTTGGTAATTTGCTTCACCTGTGACAGAAGATACGTGTGTACTCTTCTTCGCTCGTGTCCATCTCCAGGGAAACGGCTCCATAATTAGTAAGAGAGCGTTCGTGCACACCCGCGCTCCTATGTGTTTTTAATAATCGTCGTTAATGAGATGAGTAGAGAGGAGAATAATCCTGGATTAACATCAGAAAAATCCATGTGTCGTCATAACAACGGCCCGATGGAACTTTAATTATTGAAATGCTCCCACACAAAAGCTCATATAGGCTCCATATATAGACATGGCATCTCTGCAGTCACCGCCGCTGTGAGCATCAGATAGAACAGAGCTATGAGTGTGCATGTGAGTGTGTGTGTGTGTGTGTGTGTGTGTGTGTGTTGTTGACTTAATTAGAGAGTTAAACAGGGAGCCCCTCTGAAGGGATTAGAGGGAAATTATTAGGATCTGGAGGTTTAAAGCTGTTAAATGGAAACAGGAGGAAGCCGTGGCTCTGGAGAGTTGGACACACACTTACACTGTACACACACGTTTGACTTTTGTAAAGGACTCCAACTATCAAGGCTATAATCAGAGGGGGAGATTTGAATCTGTTGTAAGGTCAAAGCACAAGAAATCAATATATAAAGGGATACAGTAGAGTTCTGTAATTTAACATGGTTTTATAACATGGTGATTGGATAACATGTCACTTTTTATGTTGAGTTATTATAAGAGCACTTATAATTAAGAGTAATAGGATTTTAAGACAATACACTGCAAAAATCTTGGCAAAAATGTAAGATAGAATCACTTAAATCTATCTGAAAATGACTTAAAAGTAGTGAAATCTGTCCATGCTGCAAGATCATTTTAAGTTATCTTAAAATAAACGACCTCTAGACTAGAATTACGCAATCTCAGAACTAGTAAGTAGATAATAAATCTGAAAAGAAGATGAATAACCCGATACAAGTTTTAAAATCTTAGCCAGATCAGAGAAATTTGCAGCGTGAGCCTCTAAGAAATCAGTGCATCTTTAATTCTGTTTAGTAAGTACAGTAAGTTTAAAAAGAACATTAAAATTAAATGTATTACTGCAGGATATATCGTAATCAAATAGTATGAATATTACAATCATTATAATTATTTAAAGAACATAATTTCCTAATACATATGTCAAATATCCTGTTATTCTCTGTATAAAAGTCAATTGTCTGCATGTTCTGAAATGCATGATTCTTGTAGCTTTATAGTTCATATTCTTCTTCCCTCAAATGTTAATGCTCCAGCAGTTTAAAATTAGCACTTTGAAAAGAATACTTTGAATACATGAATCGAAAATCTAATCGCAATCGCAATGCTTGTCAGAAAAATCGCTAATAGATCTTACTTTCAAAACCCTGTCGCTCGGAAAAAAAGCGAATTCCCATCTCAAACCGCCTTTAAAGCCTCGATAGATATTCATAGGGCTAAATGCTGATGTTACCTGAAGAAGGTGAGGAAAATTGACCCGGGATCGATTGTCTTTCCCGGTCCGATAAGAAGCGCGTGCTCTCATCTGCTCATCTGCATTCTGTCCTCCTCCCTGTGTCCGTGCATGGCTGTGGATGAATTAATGACAAAAGAGGAGTGATGTTATCTGACCCAAGGGTTGATCCTGACGGCTTCAGTTAAAAGCCATAAACTAAGTGACCTTTATAAGCTATACGAGTACCATTTACCGCTCAGGATTAAACTCTGTGGTTAGATATAGGGGAGAGATATGGGTGATGGATGGCGCTAAGGGTTAATAGTCACAGAACAGTGGGACATTATTGGATTTTTAAAAGGTAATAGAGTTTTTAAAGGCCATGATTTTAAAACAATGTATGCCGTTCGTTCAATCAATACAGCGAGAAGGACTACATGATGTGGTCTAAAAATCAAACATCTGTCAGACAAAAATACAATGTTTTCCTCTGTATTGTGTTTGCAGCAAAATCATTTTTCATAATTAACTCGGAGGGATGTTGTGTTTGTCATTGATCTGCATAGCCAGTCGATACAGCTATTTCGGACCCTCCCGGCGGTGCTATTGTCTGCGGATTGAATGTGATCAGGCATCTCTACATGCGCACGCAGGGTTTATGATGGTCTGTGTGTGTGCGAGTACGTATGTGTGCGAGTTGTAATCTTTGAGAGGAACATCTGTCTCTCGTAGATAACATTAGCCATGCTGTCTTACAACCGAGCGTCACATCTTAACCATTAAACCCTCCTAAATTATAGCCATTACGGCCCAGTGTACAGGCAGGTGGGGCGCTGCTGGCGGCGCTTGTCCTTGGGCAAAAGTCTAAGGTTAGATACTGCAGGTAAAAACATTATTGCTGCATTCAGAGGTCCACAGATGAGATATGTTCATGTTCTATTGCATATTCCTTCCGTACTGAAATAATGAAAATGTGTAAATTGTAGCGCTAAAATATAAAAACTGAAAAAATTTAATTAAATGAGATATCAAAGCCAATGAATTTCACAGTCCAGGTTATTCACTTCAATACCACATACACAAGCTCCCATTTTTGAACTATTTAAATGTTATGGCACAAATTTAACATTATGCAGAACTAGATAATTAAAATAAGTCTTAATAAAATATGAGAAAAAAATAACTGAACTATTTGTCCCACTGTGTTGCAACACAGAGAACACCAGAAAAATAAAATAATGAAATCAAAATATACTTAAATTTAACCATTTAATTAGAACTGCAATTAGAATAAGACGATTAAATGAAATCTTCACATTTTTGAGTGCAAATGTGTCTATGTTTAAAGTCCCACTGTGAAACTTTTTAGCTCAAAAATGGACATCTAAAACCCCCTTTTTAATTTTTTTTAAATTTTGTAACTTTTTATTGCACTGAAAACATGCATCCTTATTGTATACAGTGTCTTTATTTTTTGGGGGGGTTTTTTGGGCTATAATATTCCACATATGGCTTAACATAAATCCCAAAATCTATCTCCTTGGAGAATGCTCTGAGGATTGGTTTCAATTTCCTATTTTCGTGAAATCATGAAAGTGACTGCCACCCCCAGAAAATTACATGGTGTCGCTTTACATAGACGGTGTCAAAGTTGCACCTCCAATCTGTTTTTTCCCCCCCACAAAGCTCTGTAACCTTTAAAGTTGCTGCCACCTGTAGTGTTTCACCTTAAAAGTATCATCGCCCCCTCGACCTGCTATAATCCAATGAGAATAATGCTATTTTAAGTCTTTGAAGTGAGTGGTAAAGCATGTATCTCTAGGTGTGTGTCCTATACACCAGTGTTATATGTGTTTGATGTGATCGCTCTAAACAGCCCCGAGCCACTAAACTCCACATTCCTGCACCTGCTGTAGCGCCTGCCTCTCCTGCCGCATCAGTGGTGACAGATCACGCTTTGAACTACACTTTTATCTGCTCTGTTCAAAGGCTGCAAAAGTTCATAAAGTTACGTATCGCCACATTAAAATTACATGCAATGCTTTAAATTAGTCACCGACAATACAGGCAAATGTTTTTACATAAAGACCTGTACACAAGTCAGTATGGCCAGTGGCAGTCGTCTGATAAACCTCTTTATTTAAGGTAGTAGAAAAGGTTTAGTGAGCATACATCAATTTTTTAATGAAAGGCTCATTATATATATTTTATAGCTTATGGTTTGGCACTTGCTTGTCTCAGTGGAGATGTTCCTGCAGTATAACATTACACTTATCTATCTGCATGAAATCAGAGACACTCCAGACACTGTCGTTCTGGCCAGATAAGTTGTATATTGCACTTAATATTTAAAAATGTCATATGCACATGAATGGTGAAAATATCCCACATACATGTTTTTCCAGTTATTTTTCTGAAATCAGAGACACTCCAGACACTGTCGTTCTGGCCAGATAAGTTGTATATTGCACTTAATATTTAAAAATGTCATATGCACATGAATGGTGAAAATATCCCATCAACACCTGGAAGCAATCTGTGATCAGATTTATTCTTTTTATTTTTACTGAAAGACAAAATGTGTGGTGAAAGTGAAGGTGCCCATGTAAACACAACATTCTTTCATGTGCAATGATTAAGCATCAAGGTAGTGAGTATAAACATGTCAAATAAATTGAGCATGTAGACTAAACGGCTTACACTTTTGATTAATTTGAGTATTTGATGCTTTCTTATTCAACGTGGTGACATAGTTTAAGGCTTTCACGCTCTTGGTTTTTAGTTCTGTGTCATCCTGATGTAGTCTTGGTTGGTCCTGTTCTAATTCTGGTTTGGTCCAAGTTTAGTTTCAGTTTTGAAGTACTATGTGGGTACAAATTAGAACATTATTTTTTGGTTTAATAAGCAAAATATTGAATTAAAACTTTTTGAGTTTCCAGTATGTGTTTTTTGGAGAAGAGGTAAAAGTATTCTTTATAACTTTTGCTTATTTTGCTTCCAGGTATTTTTTATGTATGAGGATTTGCCACCTGCTTGTCTCCATGGAGATTTGTATCCTGTAATATTCCACTGTATGTCATTATTAGACCCATCTCACTCTTCATAGCATGTATTTTAGCAGCCAACACATGTAAGTTTATTGCCAAGTTACTTTCTAGGACGAGGCAAAGCAACGGCAGCTCCATGGATACAAGCATGAGGCAGATTAACAAAATACTGCTGGGCATTTCTATTATTGTTAAGTGAGAGATTAAGCCATATCACTTTGGACCCTGATCTATATGACTAGTCTGAGCTCTGGCTGTCGCTGTGTGGTTTCCGGAGGGCCGTTACGATTATTCTTCAGACTGTAAATGTTAGTACTTTCCCTGACTGCTGCAAAAATGCTGTGAAAAGATGGAAATTGCAGCGGAACTGGCTGGTAGCTCCTGTATGTCACATCGCCACGACTCAAGAAAACTTTTAATGAATGTCACCCGGAAAGAAAGGTATGGCGAAGCGTTTTTTTTTTTGCGTGAAATAATATTACCGTGAAGCACAATGTAGGAAAAACCAGAGTGCGCTGTAATCCACTTCTCCGGCGCGTAAATGATGGCGGCGCTCAATAAGGCGAATTCACGGGACAAAGTGTTTTTATATTCAATGCCCAGGGAGAGAAACATAACTCTTGTGACCTGGTTGAATCAAAGCCACAAACGACCACTGCATCACCAAAAAGAAAACTTCCAAGTGTCTAATTTACGCAGCGCAGCAATTTGGGTCAATGGTTTTCTCCAAGTAGCCGTGAGGGGCTCCGGTCTCAACTATCCCCCAAACAGTGGAACAATCTACTGCCAATATCTGCGTGCGTGTGAGCGAGGGAGCCAGCCTTTCTTTTTTATACCTCATTAATTCACTGAAGAGATTGACGAGAGGAAAGCGCTTATTTCACGACATAAATCAAAGCTATAGTGCGCTCTGGGGATGCACATACAAAGCAGTTATACAGTGGGGGTGATCTCAGGATCCTATTAATATGAATGACTAAATATACTTATAATGTGATCGCTGTATTACGCCTGTCCAGCTGTGAAGCGATGAGGAGCTACATTTATTAAGGGTTTTTGGAGTAAATTAGTTGCTAGGCCAGCCAGTTCCTCCTACTACATTCTGTTTGATTGCAGGTGGGTCTTTTCCAGCACATATCTGCACATGGGTCAATGACTAAGGTTTTTCAGCAGGCAAATTTTAAAATGTAGTTCCCGTTAAACTTTTTCAACTATTTGCAATGTCAGGTCTGCATGAAATCTATGTTAGACATTTATAATAAGCATTTTTAGTGTTTTTTTATGTACACGAATTGGCTACAAACTTAAAATGTGATGCGGTGCGACCGAAAATAACCTTAAAATTGTTTTATTTTCTAAAATATGGTTGGGATGTTAATCTAAGTTCTGAAATATGAAGCATGATATTGATATTTGAAAACATGATAATTGCAAAAATTGACACGCTCGGACAATATCTATTGAAGAAAGCTGAAATTTCATGAGGGGCTACAAAAGACTTCAGAAAATATGCCAAAAAAGAAAGATTTAGAGTCATTTTAAAGAAGTTTAAAAATCAGCCGTTAAGGGCGGACGGTCGCACTGCATGACATTTTAACACTTTAAGTACAAAAAACATGCAGAATAACTAATGATTTCTGAAAAAAATGATTTGGTTCCATGGAGGTCAGAGGTGCTACAGATATGTGGAGAATTATTATGAAATGTGAACCTTTTTAACTGAAGAAATTGCAATTGGAAAGGTGTCATGCCACTGACCCACATATCAGTGTCTCATAAATGTTTCAGAGCTTTATCTTGTGAGAGAATAAGACATTTGTGCATATTGTTTTATACTTATTTGAAAGTATTTCTTACATTATTATTATATTTTATTATATATACAATGTTAAAGGTGCACTGTGCAACTTTTCTGGTAGAGATGTCATTGCTCTGTCTGGACTGTTCCGTGATGTGGCTTTAAACATACACTGTACATTCAGCATTTATTCATTATGGGTGTTTCTGAATACATTAATTCCTTTTTTTAATCTCCACAGATCTGAATTGTAATGTAATGCAATTCTAGACAAAGCAGTAACATCTCCATGGAGACATCAGACGGCAGATTAGAAATGCAGTGCACCTTTAATTACATATATATTCATTTTTTTATATGGATTTATTCATCTTTTTAATTTATTTGCAGGTATTTTCCATCTATACCTCTGTTAAAAATGTTGTGTTGAAAGTTCAGAAACCACAAATATGTATTTTATTTTGTGTATGTCTGAAGGGAGTAGGATTCCTGGTCAAATACTGATAAAGTGTTTTATTTTCTTCACGTGCAATCAACAAATTTACAAACGTGCACTTTTACTCCAGTCATATCTCCATGTAACAATACAGTGGGGTTGAAAGTCAGTGTTTTCCACCTGGAGCTCCACCTGGCCCAATTATAGTGATACCCGCCTAATAAAATAATAGCCTGATCTCCACCACACCCCCCCCCTCAGACTTGCAGAGTAACAAGGCCCGCGCATAATGACATGAAAACAGCGTGGGCCGGACTCTTTCTCCATCAGCGCTCTGATTATCTGCACTGGAGAAGTTGCGGCACAGTGAAGTAGCCTATCTGTAAATGATATTGCGGGTGAGAGAGCGGGGCGTGTGCTTGCATGAGTCTGTGTGCCCAGATAGAGAGGTTTGATGCCGTAACAGCTGCTAATTATTGCTGCTCTATATTTCACACAGTCTGTTTGATCTCCTGTCCTGTGGAGCCTGATAGGGATTCTGTGTCTCCCATATTTCTCCCATATCCACACATACACTCGCATATCAGATGAGGGGTCGCGGGGAGCACGAGATGGGAGAACTGCTTCTAATTATAGGGCGTCCTCTCGGGTTCATATTTCTCGGCGCTGGAAGGTTGCATCATTTTGCTTTTTTTTTTGCGATTCCGTCTGCATCGGTCGCCGTGGCCAGCCCCCTGTCGTGGCTGGGGTTGTGTTCACTGATATCACGGAGGGCAAATCAATCCAATCTCTCAAAGCATTGTGGGTAGTGGGAGTCCGCAGACCATCTGGCTGTGTCTGTGTGCTGCTCCCCGAGAGGTGTCCGCCGCAGTGATCAATGCTGTGGTTTTAAAAGTTCAGTGCCCTCAGTCGTCACACGCCACTCATCATAATAATAGTGGCATGTGGTTATTTATTTTGTAGGAATCTGACAATATATGCAAATCTCATGGTACAGTAATGTCAGTATTCGGCTCGAAATACAAGAGCCTATTGATTGTGATATTCTGGAAATGCAACATTGCTCGAAGAAGCTTAGATATAAATCCATGAGAGCCCTTCAGGTCCATCTTAAATCTCCTATATTACAAAAAATGTATTCCTGAGAGCTTTAAGCCATGTTAGAATGTCGTTAGCTTATCAAAAAAACATATCTGCACGTGTATTTTATTTTATTCGCACATGTTTTTCCCTTTATTATCAGTCTCTCTACAGTTTCTCTCTGTTCCACCTTATGATGTCATGTAGTAACAGTTACTTTTTTACCTTTTGTTCAGTAGAGATTTGCAATTCCGGTGCAGAAATGATCAATATTATTGCAGTGTAGGTGCAGAAAATTTCCTGTTTTCTGTTTGAGAAAAGATCGCCCGTCTAAATATGCAGGATTTGTGCGTTAAACATGCGTGAATGAAACAAAACACAGCTCTTTATGTGTTTTTAATGAGGAAACAACATTATAATGTGTCATATCAGCTGTGATTTTATATTTTATTAGTTATTTCCTATTTTATACCTTATTTGACACCCATCTCTTGCTATCTTTCTTGTTGCTTATTTAGAATTTATTATTACCATTTATTTATTAATTAATTTTTACTCTTTGTTATTATATTATATTGTGGTGAGTGGGCTACTGTGTCCAAAAAATGTCCCTTGTGGATCATTAAAGTTATCTAAATATAAAAGGTCCTTTAAAGTGTTTAAGATAACAAGTATTTTTGCTGTTTCTGCGCTGCTAATAACAACTAGCATGCTAACAGATCACCATTGTAACTCCCTGGGTCTGTATTGAACTAGATAAATGTTACTATTACATTACAAAATCTGGGTTACTGTGCTGTCCTTTTAAGATCGAGGATTAAAATGCATTATGTGTTTATTAGTCATTCATTCATGTTGGCTCCACTGAATGAAGCAGCAGTGCCATCTGCGGAGTCGTCTGCAACACATTCATGCAGTTCAGCTTATTATCGTGGCATTGTTATTTCATGGTTAATGTTACATCCTTATTGTTAGGGAAAATGTTTTCATGTGCTTAGATTATTAAAAAAAAGCCACGTACTTAAAACTGATGAACATTTCTGAAACCTTTTCGCTTTTGTCCCATTTTGCTATCTCTTATTCAGCACCTGTTCAGTCAAAATATCAAAATCAGTCCTGTTTTTGCACTTTCTGGTTTAGTTTTTTGTAATGTAACGTTTAAGTGTGTGGGGAAATCATTCTTCACAAAGCACTGTCCCTGATATTACTAATAAAATGCACCAGACAATGATTTGCATGATTTATTCCTTTATTTCCTTTTATTTAGTTATAATTAATAATAACCTTTCCACTTTTCTAGGTCAGCAGTTTTACTCAGTATATTACCTGCTAATAATAAATGCACTCAGTCATATCAGTGCGTCATTGAGATAAACAAGGCTATACATTTTTTACAATATTATAAGACATTCTCACTTTGCAAACCAGAAAATCTCACGGTAAAAACTTTATACTGTATTTACTGCTCTAACAACATGGAGCAGAGAGAAAGGCCATCAAGGTCTATAGTTACTCCTTTATATATTAAGAAACATTTGTGTGTTAGCCAGGACCGCAGCAGTGACTAGCACACAAGGCTAACTTTTGCATTAAGTTTCCCATAATAATCTCTGCATATTTACACTTTAAAGACTCCAGAGGTCTTCCATGTGTCTGGTGAGGAAATGAGCTTTATTTGTGTGCCTGTTAACAATTATTGCGCACACTATTTAACAATACGATAAGATGGTAACCGGGTCCAGAGGTTTGTAGTTTCATCGCAGCTTCGACAAACCGGAGCATATTATTGTTGTGTCCTTAGGCAAGACATTTCACCCACCTTTTATATATGTATCTGTTGTGTAAGTGATCGGTTGTGGCTTAAGGGATTATGAAGTATGAAGAGTTACTAAAAAAAAAATAAAATAAAAAAAATACATACATTTAAAGTGACTTTGAATGTATGGAAAAGTGCTATATTATTTGTATTTTCGATGTCACAATACAAAAAAAAAAAAAAACCAACATAAAGAAAAAAAAAAAAAAAAAAAAATTAAAAAAAAAAAAAAAACTTTGCCCAGACTAATAATAAAAAATAATAATTTCCAATTCATAGTTCAATAATATATGGAAAAGTGCTATATTATTTGTATTTTCGATGTCACAATACAAAAAAAAAAAAAAATTCCACACAAAGGAAAAAAAAACTTTGCTTAGACTAATAATAAAAAAATAATAATTTTCAATTAATAGTTCAATAATAGTAATTTATTTCATATTACCATGTGTTCTGGAGCTATTTCGGATCAGGGACAGTCCAATCCTGGCCTTTTCCAGTGTCAAATTTCTTTTTCTTCCATTATATTACTATTATCTAGGTATAATTTCTGTCAAGCCAATATATTAGACAAATGCCACATCATTGGTAGTATTTATGATTTACCATTTAACTTTTTGGCAGTCACCTTTAGCTGAGATGGATTTGAGATGAGAAGTGAGATGTCCTGTCCCTGCCATGAAAGCTGGTACTTCAAAAGGTCCCTGTTCTGTTTGTGGTTCAGGAGAAGACAGAGGATGACACGGCCTCAGCTTGTCTTTGAATTGCAGGTGTAGCTTCCCTTTATACTGGACTGAATGAGGAACACTGTAGAAAGCAATAGATCAAAGTCCGTTTCTTTTAGTGTCTGGAACGGAGCAGCTAGGGCTAAATCGAAGAGCAAATTTTGATATCTGAAAACGGTCGCTATGCTCGGGTTTTCTGATGGTTTGCAGTTGTGACTAGTCTAGTAATAACAATAGATACAGTATTGTGCAAAAGTTCTATAATGTAATGACTAATCCGAAGGGTTTTGAACAAAGAAATCTGCGTGGGTGTATAAAAATGCATTAAATTGCAAATGAAAAGAAAACAGAAAGAAGCGTGGTTGAATCTACTTTTTATAGGGAACTGAAGATATCTATACCGAGAAAATTATCACGGCAAGACAGTTTCTATGGCCACACTCAAATGTAATGATGTTCTAAATCAGGGTTTCATAGGTTGTTTTCACATGACGTCACAACATTTTCAAATTCCTAGTTTAAATCTGAGCTGAGGACAGGCCAGAGTCGGCTGTTTAAATATTAGATTGCAGATTTGTTGGTTTATGGTTAATATATCTGTAATTACAAGACATATACACATGAAACCAAAACTAACACACTGAGTTCAACGTCATCTCTCTAAATAAACAGAGCTATTTTTCACAGTAGTTTTAAAAAGTATTGTGATTATTAAAAGAGACATGATGTAAGATCAGTATGGCAAGTTTGCAGAACCAATCCTTATACTGCATTTGGATATTTCTTTGCTAAATCCCAAATCTCTCCTACAGTTGTTTGCCTCTGCCTTCCATCTGAAATCTTAAAAGTTAATACGATCCCTATGCTCTATATACTAAATCCCTCAAATTTAACTCAAATAAATAAATCTTGTGATATTTAGAGATGTTTTGTATTTTGTTGTTTGGATGTGCACCGAAATTAATCGTTTTACCTTTTACCCCAGCAACTAGGAGAAAGATATTTGAGAACGATGATAAAAAAAATAAAATAAAACCACAGACTCTGTCATTCATCCACCTCAAACCTTTGCACAGTGCTGCAGATTGACATGTCACAAAGCCTTCTGGGGGAACCTGACCGTCCATGTTCTGTCCAGGAAGTGGTGTGGGGCCAGAGGCTGCAGCGTGAGAGGGGAGAGGGAGGAGAGGGCCGCGGTGTGGAAGGAGACAGAGGGGTGCAGGAGGGGGACGGGCCGATGGGACAGCAGGATGGAGGGGAACAGAGGAGGCAAGTGCATGGGAGGAGGCCCGGGTGGAGGTATGTGGTGAAGAGAGAGATGGTGCAGGGGAGGAGCAGGGGGGGACGGAGC
>KN517933.1:18728-31774 GCA_000787155.1 Scartelaos histophorus
TGATTTTCAATCGGGTGGTGATGATGTGGTGTCTCACACCTCTTGACAGCTTTGATCTGAATCCTGTTTGATCTGTTATTCTCTATCATCCAGTGTCAAGGAGTTCAGCCATGGAGCTTCTGTCTTCAGGGCTGGAGCCTCTCAAATTAAACACACTTCTTTGGTTGTTGTGATGCCGACTCTCACTGACTCCTGTTGGTATTTGCCCTCTACATCAAAGACATGGTAGTTTTTCAACCTATTAACTATGAATGGTTTTATTTTCATAATTACTCCAGAATTAGTATGCCTGTTTATTTCAAGAGAGATGGCTACACTTAATGCCACTGAGTAAACTCTGCAGCAGTATTTGCCTATGGCAATCTAGTGTTAATAGTGTTTTGTTTCTGGTCCAGGTTGTGTGATGGTCTGTTGTGGCAACAGAGTCCAGCCCATGTGTGTGTACAGTGTAAACCTGCACTACTGCCACCACTTTCACAGTTTATGGCTTTGGGTTTGTCACAAATGTTATATTACCAGGCCTTTTCAGTAGGAGAGGCCCTAGAGTTCACACTATGAACTGATAAAGAAGCAGGCTCAATAGAAATATGCAATGAATCCAGTCTGAGAGATAGTCATCATCTTTGCACTGTACAGGTCTGTGCTCCTCTCATAGACAAGTATGTACAAACACTAGTTTGGCAACATACCAGCAGATTCATAAATACTGACACTGGACACTGGAGAGTCCTTTGTCTTGAAGATGTGATATTGCTTTTAAAAAGACTTGAAATGGGGCCTCTTTGTGCATATGCATGTATCATGTTTGCATGTCTTTTTCTCATTATTGATGATATCATCTTCAGAGGAAACACTGTGTGCTCTGGTCATGGGTCAAGTGACTTTCCCAGGCTGAGTGTGTCCCTGTGTGTCCCTGTGTAGTGCGGTTTACTGTGCTGTGTGTTTAAGCGGCGAGGGGAAGTCCACAGCACCAACTCTATATCCAAACTGTAGACTCAGAATTCTTACAAATACTTTTATTTATCTTTTTTAAGACATTGAATTTCATTAGAGTCCCAAGTCAGAACAAATGTGTCCCATAATTGTTTGGTGAAATTAAAATATTTCATGGCATGTGCTGTTGATCTATATTAAAGCTTTTTTGATAAACTATTGCTGAGATGTGATTAAGTTGTTTATTTATTATTTGTGTAATTTATGTAATCTTGGAATGAATTTTGGATGAATTCAAGAATCTTTTTATTAGTAGCCCCCATTATATAAGTTTTTGCCCACATTCATAAACAGCACAAACACAGCCTTTGCGTGACACACTCAGAGTAGTGCAGAGGAATGCTTTTAAGGCCGATGACCCTTTAAAGCTAACTGTATCTAAACTTCACTTGCTCCATCCAGAGATAATGCTGTTATGTGCTTAAAAAGAGCCATTGTATAACAAGAATACCTCTGAACTCTGCACATGGTCCTGGCATTGTTGTTTTCTTTTGCCATCTGTCATCTTTGTTCATTACTCTAAAAGACACTACACTCAATAAACTAATAATGTTTGGTTGAGACATCTTTCACCTGTTAATTATTGTTTGTCTGGGTTAATGTTTTATTTTAGTTTGGAAATATAAAACCTTTTTTTAAATATAAATAATTTTAATCTCATTTGCCAGTGCTTTATCCTGCATGTAGAGGACACGTTTTTCTCAGTATATGGCCATTCCTCACACGAAAGCTCAAAACCACCAGAATTGCTTTGCTGAGCTGCAGAGGCCGCACTAGCACTGACTTATAACTGGGTGCAGATGCTGGGGTTTAGGTAGAGAAGATTTAGACCCAGGGAGAGTTATTTTAGGTTTAAACAAATTGGATTAGATATTAGACCTGGCAACCCAAGTAAGAGACTCATTTGAGGCTAATTCTTCTTTCATTCTCAAACTCCTTCTTGACATCCTCTTTTATTCTGAAAGCCAAGTATAATGTCTATTTTAAAATGCCGAGGAACATATTTTATCAGCCAAACCCTCCTCGTCACAAGGCACCATGATTTATCTTCTTATGTCATTTTACTTGGCTAGTTCATGACTCTTCATTAGTAAACACATTGGTTTTGGTCTCTTTATGCTAAGGTTTCTAGTTCATATGTTAATGTAATCTTAATTTGCTCCTACATTTAGCCCTTTTAAGGTCCTCCTCTGTTGTGCATCCCAGCTAACCATTATTTATTATTTCTGCTAAATCATAATCCCTGATTTAACTTAACTCACTACTTTACTTCTCTTTAAAACTCTTTAAGTTCATGCTACAATATTTACCAAAATGACTTTAGTTCGAATGCCTTAATGGCCTAATATTTAAGTATCACTGCTTGTAGCCTATATAAATTGTATCTGCTCAACCCATTTTTCAGTCAAATTAAAAATAAGATGTTGACAAATGTTTTCTCTGCTAGTTTGCTGGAGAATAATCTCTTCTCTCAGTGGAGTCACACAGGCTGCATGTGTCCAGTCATGTGTCCAGTCCACTGTTATGGAGACGGTCCATTTTCCAAAGTAAACCACCAGGCTGCGCTTGGTCCTCTCTAACCACATCACTTCTAAGGGCTCCTCAGACGCTTGAAGAATGTTGCTGTAAATCCTATGACATCGAGTGTTATCAATTTAGTTTTATTGACCTCACCCAGGTCAGGCAGAGTTCACCCTGCTTTACAATTTGACGCACACATACTTGGTCAGATTTGGTGTAATTTTTCCCTTATTTGACCATGTTATGTGAATGTTTGTTTTGCAGATCAGTGCCAACGTGCTGATCTTCTTGTGCACTAACATGATTGGGATTTGCACCCACTATCCAGCCGAGGTGTCCCAGAGACAGGCCTTTCAAGAGACCAGAGGGTACATCCAAGCCAGGCTACACCTACAGAGAGAAAACCAACAGCAGGTATCGGCATAGTAAACAGCCTCTCACGCAGCTCCCAAGCAAATAAGCTCCAGGCAACCACATTCATATGTAAAAGAGCAGAGGGGTGTTTCCTATTTCCAATTTGTTTGTGTCAGTGTGCCCAGACCAACAATATGCTCACGAGTGTATTGTGTAGCACCACCTCCCTGTGCGAGATGCTAGACTCACACGTTCCCACGCAGATGCCAGCATGGCACAGTGACTCACTGAGCATTCACACATGAAAATAAATGAATGGACAGTGTTTTTCTCTCCTCATCTGTCCATTTTACACTTCCCTTGTCTGTCTGTGTGTGTCTCAGGAGCGCCTACTACTGTCAGTGCTGCCAAGGCATGTTGCTGTTGAAATGAAGGAGGATATCAATGCCAAGAAGGAAGATATGATGTTCCACAAGATCTACATCCAAAAGCATGACAATGTTAGGTAAAAAGTGTACAGTATACAGACACCAAGAATGTTAATGTACCTAGTTTTCATCTCTATATATACAGAGCTTGATAATCCCCATAATAAATAATTGTGATCTCATAAGTAATGTTCTTGCCCAAGGAGACAAGGTTGTAGGACGGATGAGCCTCTGTTAAGGGCACCTCGAGTTACAGCCAACATCAAAGTTAAATGCAAATGACTGCTGCAGAAAGAAAGAACAACATAAACGCTGTTGGTCAATGTAATCATTCTGGAGCAGGATCTGGCATCAACATGTTACTTATGTTATCTGGAATATTTTTAGGCTGGATGCCCTTCCTCTTGCAACTCAACACATGACTGAATATGGTTATTGGAGGTGTCGATTAGTGACACACACATGCACGCACACACACACACACACACACACACACACACACACACACACACACACACACACACACACACACACACACACACACACACACACACACACACACACAAACATATGATTAGCTATTTGTTATAAATAAGTATGTTTACAGGCAATACTGAATCTAATATCGTCTATGCTATATTTCAGAAAGAATGATAATGAAAAAATGCATAAATACAGCAGTTGAGCAAATAGAGCAAGTTGCATAAATTAGGACAAACTTAATTGTCAAAAAAATGCTCATATTTTCTGTTGAAAAATATTATTAAAAAGGAATGTTTTTAATAATCTTGTGGTAAGAAATATCAAGAATTTTCTTTAAAATCTCATATTTTTTTATTGTGACACCACCATAGAGAAAAATATGTAAAAATTTTCTATGAAGTTGGGTTTTTATTGTTAGAATGTTGTTGTTTTATTGAGACTGTCGCATGCAACAACCGACATGAGGGGATGACACACTGTGCCATCTGGTTTGTCCTTAGTCAAACCATTATTTTGTTTTCAGCAGAACAATGACTCTAAACATGCCTCCAAGCTGAAAGTAATTTGACCGAGAAGCAGAGTAATGGGGTCCTGCATCAGATAACAGACAGGATTCAGGGCCCAGACGGACGAATAAACCTAAATCTACCGCACATGTGGCCAGCTTAGCTCTGCTATAGAAAACTCTTCTAAGGTACCATGGCTAAATGTATGGGTGGTGCTGCTATGACCTCAGACATGCGGGTGACTTGCGTGATATTGGTTGTAGCTCACACTGCTGACTTGAGTTACACATATTCTTCTTGCTGAGCCTGTGCATTATAAATGTGACACTGACAAAAACAAAACAGTTGAAATTCTCTGCTCCAGACTGTGCTGACTCTGGTTTTAATCTGTTTCTCAGTAACTCATGTTTAAACCCATGACTTAATAGTTTATTTCTAGATCTGTTCTGATTCGGGGATATGACTTTACACATCCTCAAAAGTCTTAATAAAATTGCTAGATGTGCTTTTATCTCTCAGTTAAGCAGCAATTTAGCCATGTTTTGACCTAGTTTAGACCTGGGTAGCCTGCATGTGACACAGACACTAGAACACTAACAAAAAATATTGATTTTACAAAATGGCGCAGTTTGCGTCAAATTGTATGTTGAATCTGTTTTTCATCTGCTTTACAGTGGCCCATTTTTGGCCCAGCTTGTGGCCGTGAATGTGCTTAACATAAAATGAGGTTGCAATGGCGATTTCCTCTTAGGGGTGACCCAAATAGTTGCAGGTGATGTTCTTATTCGAACAAGTTGTTAAAGCGTCTCTGCTCTACAAAGGTGTATACTTACAGAAACAATCCATTACTTAAACGTAACTCTAGAGTAGTGCCTCCCCCATTGCCCCCCATTTGACACAGGTCATTTCCAAGTGCACCTGCCCAGGACAACAAACATGTATAAGATATTTATGAAGCAGATGGAGGTCAGATTACACACTTTGTGCTGTGGGGCTAGTTTTAATAATGTAATAAATATCCATTAACTTTTACTCCAGATTTACTCATGATGAATTTCCTTTGTACATATCCATACGTCTTTTACATAAATCTTGTGAGTACATATATTTGGACAGGGGCTTGGGCAGAAGGGGAAATGCACTCTGACTCTAGAGTGTTGTCATTAAAGGCCAAAAAGGATGCTCGCTCACTCATGGACTATCTTTTGGGATCAACAGTGCCATCTGTTGCCTTGTAGTAGAACTTTGCATTAGAGCGGCTGTTCATTTCCCGCCTTTTGTTACTATCAAAAGTAAGCAATGTAAGGCATGCAGACATGGGGACCAGGGCTGCTGTCCATCAGAGTCTGCACAGGGCGAGGTGACATACTTTTAACAGTGATGAGAGACAGAGCTGGACAAATATGTGACCCTCTGTCCTCCCTAAATAACTGACCACTGTATAGTAGGCCTACTGAGGTGCTAGAATGTGGTCATTGACTTAAGATCTTGTCTTTATAATTAATATAACATTTATTTCCCTCTCTTTTTCCTTCTGTGTTATTATTTTGCAGTATACTTTTTGCTGACATTGAGGGCTTCACCAGTCTGGCATCCCAGTGTACAGCACAAGAGCTGGTCATGACGCTGAATGAACTGTTTGCACGCTTTGATAAACTGGCCTCGGTGAGGAACATGTTATAACTGTCTTTACTGGGGAACTTTGAACTGTGTCCCTTATGTAACCTGACTGTAAATGGCATAGCCCACTGGATGCATGGGGAGAGATTACTTAAGCATTGTGTAACAAATGTTGATTCATCTAAATAATGCATTATGATGCCACTTTATTTACTGGTCTTTGCTGTGCAGGAAAACCACTGCCTGCGGATTAAAATCCTGGGAGACTGTTACTACTGTGTGTCAGGACTGCCTGAGCCTCGCGCAGACCACGCCCACTGTTGTGTCGAGATGGGAGTGGACATGATTGAGGCGATTTCGTATGTTCCAAATTCCAAATTTTATCTCCATTTTTACATTTGTACAAATCATTCTTGCCATTCCCACACAATTCAAGGACACAGTTAGTCAGTCAGTCTATCCTTGTGATTTGTGGAATTTTTTGAATACCATCAAACTAATTTCAGTTCACATGGACATTCCATTGTAAAACCTTATTGCTACAACCACAGACTACTTGAATAACTGAAGGTAGTGCTAAATGTTTTCATCATCATCTGTTAATTTGTTTCTTGACAGGTTGGTGCGAGAGGTGACGGGAGTTAATGTGAACATGCGGGTGGGCATTCACAGTGGGCGGGTTCACTGTGGGGTGCTGGGCCTTCGCAAGTGGCAGTTTGACGTCTGGTCCAACGATGTGACTCTTGCCAACCAGATGGAGGCAGGGGGTAAAGCCGGGTAGGCCTCCCAAAATCCACCTGTTTAATCTGTTTAATCTTTTTCTCATTTATGATTTAACAATGTATGTTTGTGTTTAGACGTATCCACATTACCAAAGCCACTTTGCAGTATCTAAACGGAGATTATGAGGTTGAGCCAGGACATGGCGGGGAGAGGAACGCTTACCTGAAAGAGCACAACATTGAAACATTCTTGGTGCTGGGCTGTAGCCAGAAAAGGGTTAGTCGCACATACGCACATCTCCTTGACCTCTGTGAGATTTCACAGCGGTGCCATATTTCACACAAACAGTATAATGGATTATGAGCTGACACAGAAGACCTTGTTTGTCATAGCATCTGCTCTAAAGGCTGTCCTGCTGGTGTCATTGCAGAAAGAGGAGAAAGCTATGATGGCCAAGATGCAGAGGGCACGGGCAAACTCTGCGGATGGGCCCATCTCACACTGGGGGCAGGACCGCTACTCCAGAAACAAGGGCTCCAAAGTCTTAAGGCAGATGGTGAGCCACATGCACTCAGCACCAATGAGAACAGAGCACCTGTTTTTGACACAAATAAAGACATTTTCTCTCTCTGAAAACAAAGGTTTTAGGTAAATGGAAGACAAGTAGAAAAATATAGGTATTTATATATAGTGCTACTACTATAGACTACTTAATATTTAAAATTAGATTTTAGGTTTAATTTCTTTGCATATATTTTATATTTACTCTAGTGCTGTTTTTGGAAATTATGTGTTATATATACCAAATTTGTTTATATTGGTTGTGCTAAATTTTGGTGATATTGTCTTTGTGTCTGTCCTCAATCTCCAAACTACAAAAAGTCCAATAAAACAGACTATTTAGCTAAAAACTGTCATATAGTTAAAGAGCTAAGAAATTGGATTGATACAATCTGTCAAACAAACAGGAGACAGCCCACGCTGAGCTCCCTGAGATTCCTTGTGCCTCATTATTACTCTCTCTAATCTGATGAGCCTTCAGATGGAGATCCAGTCTTTCACTGCATTTCTTTCTCTTCCTGTTTGTCTGTGAAGCATAAGTTTCGCTGAGTCCTCTCCCCTGCATTCTTACCATACCCTTAATGTCATTTTGTCCTTTTCACCAGGGTTTGAGCCCAGGGGGCAATGTGGGTGTAATTTGAAGCCTTCAAGCATTAATTAAAACATCAGTCTGGCTTGCAGGGATTAGCTGTGCAGATGTCTGAGCCCCTATCTATTTTTCAGTTGCCCTGTTGCTTTGTGATAATCTTGTATAGTCTAATGGAGGTTTATATGAAACTATAGGCTGCTCATATGTTTTATACACTTCTGTTCTCACTGCTGTCTGTCTGACTGTGCTTCACAGGGCATCGATGAGGCCTCCAGCAAAGACAAGTGAGTGTTAAAGCTCCACTTTTAGTTATTAAACTTTTACTTTTAGAAACTAAAAGGCCTGTTACACAATCAAATCAAAATTTGAATGGTCGAAATCAGCTAATCCCACACGATTCAAATGCATTCTTAAAAAATGTCTTCAGATAACAAACAAATGCACCAGGTTCATGATGAAGTATGATTATTTATAAACACTTGATGACCTTGTTTACACCTCTGCACACATGTTCTGAAATTCATGTAATTATTGTATTCCTTAAGCAGTTCATATTAGTGTGTTTGTGCCTGTAATTGTTTAAACTGCTCTGAGAACCACATTTTCATTAATAAAAAAAACATTGTCACCCAGCCAAAATTGTTCAGCCCTAGCAACTAGCCTGCAGTTTGCCAGTGTAACTGCCTAACTTGTTGATTTTGCAAAGTCACATCCAACTCTTTCCAAATAACATATTAGCTCTGAGTCATGCACTAGCTGTCACAACACTGGCCATCTCCTGCATGTAGAAAACCCCACACTGACCGATTATTTTGTGCTGTAGTCGTTGTGCTCAAGAGGCACTGAATCCTGAGGACGAGGTGGACGAGTTTCTTGGACGGGCCATTGACGCACGCAGCATTGACCAGCTCCGGAAAGACCATGTCAAAAAGTTTGTCCTAACATTTCAGACTCCAGACTTAGAAAAAAAGGTTTGCAGCAGTGCACTTTATGTACAAAATGGCATCGCTGAATGTTTTTTAAATGTGTATTGTCTATTTACTAGTACTCCAAAAAGGTCGATGATCGTTTTGGAGGATATGTGGCCTGTACTCTTCTTGTTTTCTGTTTCATCTGCTTCATTCAGATGACTGTTTTTCCTAGGTAAGTTATTTACATCAAATACATGGTATTTCCTGGTTAGAGCTGTTCTGAATAGTGAACGGGAAATGTTGTTTTTATTAGTTTACAGTCAGTTAATGAGCGTTATACATCATAATGTTTTGCCTTCTTTTCACAGAACCCCTCTTATGCTTGGTCTGTACATCAGCATCTTCATTATGCTTGTCAACATCCTGTTTATCTGTGCCATTTACTCTTGTTTAAAAGTAAGAAAATATATTATTGAGAGTAATTATCACTTATCATTTGCTATTTATTTGACCTTTCTGTCTTGAAATTCTAGCTTTTCCCAGCTGCCTTGCAGACTTTGACCAGGAAAATAGTCCAGTCTCGTGCACACAGTACATTGGTCGGCGTCTTCACCATCCTCCTGCTTTTCATCTCATCTTTTGCTAACATGGTAAGAGCCATTGTCAACATTTTTGTTATTGTTCTGATTCTTCATTGGTCTTTGATGTTCTGATTCCCTGGTTCATTTTGTATTGTGATTTAATATGTCATTTTCATGTAATTCCTCTTTTATGTTATATTATAAGGGGGTTACATCTGTTCCATATAGTTCAGACTTTGATTCATGTCTAGTCCTTCTTTAGTCCTGGCTTGTCGTGGTCTTGTATTTGCATTGCCGTTAGTTTAGTCCTTGCTTCATCCTAGAGTTATTTTCGAAAAAGGATTCAGAGATGTTGATTTATGCCCAACATAATTCCTGATCAGCCAGTCCCTCCTACGTTCTGTTTTGTCATGTGGTTTTGGCTGGGCAGGTAAAGGTCGTGGTACATGTGAACTGTTTCAAAATCACCTTTAGACAAAGCTCTGTCCTTCCTCATGCACGTCCCTGCTAACTCAAAGTGTAAATCATAAAATCCGGCATCATCGTGGCATATGGAAAATTAGAGCATTGGCCTGAGGGGGCGCTATATTTAGAAGTTGAGCTGTAATTGCTCATCAGTGTGACAGATGGGTTGATCTATTTATATCTGCCATATTTTCCTTATTTACAAATACTAAAGATGAGTGGTAGTGTAGCCAACTAGGTCTTATGGTTATAGGTTAAAAAAATAAGTTGTAAATTCTGCATTGATTTTGTTATGTTTTCTGTAAATAAAAGTCTAATGTCACTTTGTTCTAGGATGGTGCCTTTATTTTGTAGCCTGTCACAGTTCTGAGGGTGACTTTGGTGTAAATATCTCTCCCGTTTATGGTTCGCTTAGCTCTACACACTTCACTAATCGACCATGTTTGAATTTCTTAAGGATTACACGCCAGCTCACATGCTCTGTTCAGCACCTGCCTCTCATAATCCTGAGTTGTTAAGCCCTCATACAAACAGCTTCTGTGCTACAATTTAACTGCTAACATTTCAGTGTCAGAAATGTACCACCACGTTACGATCCAAGGGCGTCTGTGGAAACCATAACACATCAGATCATTCGTTATGGTTGAATAAATTGCACTCTATTATAAGATAAGGTAAGATAAGATATGTTAGATAAGATATTAGTCACACAGTGGGGAAATTTCAGTGTTGCAACGCACAGTTCAAGAACAGCAGGAAAATGGCAACATGCAATAAAACAAGATATAAATAACTGTTTAAAAATAATCAGATGCTATATTATGCTAATATAATGCATGCGTTGGCTAATGGACTTACATTAAGTCATATCATATGGACTATCCTAAATTAACTTCAGTGAAGGAGCATACAGTACTGCAGTACTGTAGCTATGCTGTCATACTTTAGATGGAAAAATGGGAACAAACTATTAGAGATATTTTTTTATTAATATATTTCAATAAATAATGTTGATGCAACAGTGTACACAAACATAAGACACCAGTGACAACATTCCTACAAATATTATGCACTCATCCATATGTAAAAGCATAGAAGAAGACTTCACAATTACTCTGCATTGGTCTAAAAGCAACAGGCATGAAAGTCTTTGACTGGCTCTTTGGTGATTTAGTCTCCATCTGATGGTGCTGTTGTTAATTGAAGAGGGGAAGCTGATAGCTTTGAACAACCTTCCCTGAACCACCTGTTTGCACGACCGCAGAACTCACGTTTTGTTCATTAAGAAGAGGATGAATTAATGAATAATGCATTTCTAGATGCTACAGTGCTTAGTGACTTCATGCTGTTTTTAAACTGTTGATTTTCCTTGTTCTCCTGTCTCTAGTTCACATGCAGCAGGGAGGATCTGTGGGACTGTGTGACCAATGAACCGAACACTTTAGTGAATCTGTGTCTGCTGCACAATCTGAGCGTCATGGCCGACGATGGACTGACTCTGTGCTCCAGTCAGACCATGCCCTGCCATTTCCCTGAGGTCAGCATCAGAACATTTCACTTTGTCTGTTCTTGTGAGCCGCTTCAATGCATATTGAGCAGTGGGTGCATCAGACAAAAATGACCAAAGTTCTGTTATTTTTAAAGTGAAAATGGCTGAAGTTACCTTTGCCATATAAAATAAACTTGACAGAGTAAAAAATTACAAAACATTGTATAGTTAAAATAACATTAATTGCAACTTAAAAATGCATAAACATTTTTTTCTCCTCAAAATTCTGTTTTAAGTTATGTTCCTTAAACAAATGAACAAAGATTATATTCAGGCAAAATAAGGAATAATGTAATGTACTGGTCATTTGAATGTTAATACTATACATTCTACACACAATATAAATTTGTTTTATTACGGACAAGTTGTGAGTCTTTTAAAATTCATTTGCATGGTGTGGTACTACTATTATGATGAATATGTTTTAGATATTTGAGGAAATCTAAAAATATTTAATTCAGTCTTTTGAATGATATTATTTGTTGCCCAGCAGAGCTGTGTTTGCGCCCCCTCCTCACTTTGTCTACTCTGTCTGTGCCGCAGTATTTCAGCTACAGTGTGCTGCTGACCCTGCTGGCCTGCTCTGTGTTCCTCCACATCAGCAGCATTGGGAAGCTGGCTCTCATGCTCTTCGTGCAGCTCTCTTTCCTGCTGCTGGTGGAGTGGCCTCAGGTGGCTCTGTTTGATAACGCAGACCTGCTCGTCAGAGCCATCACCCTGTAAGTCTGCCCAACAGAATAAAGTTCATCCCTGTGTGGTTAATAAATATATACTCATTAACTGAGGTTAGTATCATTTAAGATTGCACAACATATTTATGCACATTTTAGTAGTTAGTTTGTTACTTTTGCAATTCCGGTTTCCCACTGGTTTGAAATGTAAATTTTGATATTTATTTTATATATTGAATCTCATAATATGTTTCTCCCTACTTCCTCAGGCCTAGTTTCAATGAAACAACAGAACAGTGGTAAGTGGCATTTTGATACTCATTATGAAAATCATTTATTTGGCTGTAACTAAATGAGTGCTCTTAAAATAGCACTTTTAAACGAATATTATTACAAAGTACAGTCTTTCTTTTTCAGCCAGGACAGTGTGAACAAAGTTCCATTAAAGGTCATGACTCCTGTGATCCTTACTGTGTTTGTCCTGGCGCTGTACCTGCACGGCCAGCAGGTGGAGTCCACGGCACGCCTTGATTTCCTCTGGAAACTGCAGGTTATTAAGTCACTATTGCTTTCTGTGGTTCAGTGCAGACTTTGCTAATTGTTAGTAGAAGCTGGTCTTCTCTTTCCGTAGGAGACGGATAAACATTTGTTTTTGTTTCTCTTTAGGCTACAGAGGAGAAGGAAGAGATGGAGGAGCTCCAGGCCTATAACAGACGTCTGCTCCATAACATTCTGCCTAAAGACGTGGCAGCCCACTTTTTGGCCCGAGAGCGGCGCAATGATGAGCTGTACTATCAGTCGTGTGAGTGTGTCGCCGTCATGTTCGCCTCCATCAGTAACTTCTCTGAGTTTTACGTGGAGCTGGAGGCCAACAACGAGGGGGTGGAGTGTCTGAGGCTGCTCAATGAGATCATCGCTGACTTTGATGAGGTGAGTCTCTCTGTCATGTCTGTCATGTGTCTCTCTGGCTTCACTAATATTTCATAGTATAGTGTGTAGTATATGTAATATATAGACCAGTCTCTGTAAAGTGCCACTTGTAATTGGGTGTAATATTTAATTATGTTTATTATTTATTATTATTTATTATT
>JACN01031429.1:0-11466 GCA_000787155.1 Scartelaos histophorus
ACAGACTATTGGGAGAAATGAGGAGAAACTGACGAAAAATGATGAATACAATGAAATTATTTTAGCATAGCACAAGTTTATGTATAAGGCATAACAATTATTTTCTCTATATATGTACCAAAAGTACTAACAAAGAAAATATTTAACCTTATGATCTTGAACAGGACTATTCCAGACCGAAGCCCTTGGACCAGACCAGGGCTTTAGAAGTTATAACCAAGGACAAGAATGTGACACTAGAAGTAAATAGGACTCTACATATACTGCTCCAGGTAATCGACTTTCTCTTAACCTGATTTAACTGCTTCACTCTTCTGTATACCAGCAGTTGGGATCCTTGCGTCCCCTGCTGTATTCTGGAGCTGTGTGTATAAGAGCTGTCTGATGTACTTGGATCTTTTAGAACAGTGAGTAACATTCTACAGTGTCTCTGTTTCCTGCTGTTCTCTCTCTGTGCAAAGCAAAAGTCCAAAAACACATCTTGTAGAAAAAGGGGAAATTGTGCACATGGTGTTTGTGCTGCTGTGTGACTGTGATGTTGAACGTGTGTGTGTGTGTGTTCATGTGTGAGTGTGTGAGTATGTGTGAGTGTGTTTGTCAGTCCTGTGCAGCAGAGGTGAGAGAGACTTTGATGAGGCCACATTGCTTTTATCCAGAGCACAGCACAAGAACTTATGTGAGTGTGTGTGTGTGTGTGTGTGTGTGTGTGTGCATGTGTGTGTGTGTGTGTGCGCGCGTGTGTGTGTGCGTGTGTGAGGAGGAGTATTGGCCCCGGGCTTCAAACACACACAGACTGTATATAAATGCATCAGAGATATGATGTATATGAGGTGTGAGGTTACACTTGGTTTGTCTGGGATCAGAATAATGACTTTAGTGACAGTGGATGTGACTATTTGGTTTTGCTTTTGAAAACCTCGTTTTGAAACTTTATAAACTTTATAGACTTGAGAGGAAAAATATTTTGTGTATTTTCTCTAAATAAAAAAGTAGAAATACATAATTCATAATATCCTGCCTGGGATCCAGAGGTACAAACTCTGTTAATCTGACGAGGAAGAAATGTAATTTTGTCCAAAATGTTGGATGACCAATGTGCTGGTATGTTTGACATGCGTCACTGAACCCAGATATGACTGTGGGGTTGCCAGATAAACAGATAATGAGCTTCCTCTGGTACGTCACAGAACTGGTGCCATATGGCACCGAATCACAGACTGTGGTTTTGCAAATATCCACTCTATTTTTGTCTTATAACCGTTTGATTCATTACCATTTCATTTTTCACACATATTTGACATTTACAGTGTAAATACATTTGGTGTTAAATACGTCACTGTTATTGATGCAAACAGACAGAAGAAAATTCAAGATGTTTTTTTTTCAATAATTTTTTACTCATTTCTCACTTGATTCTTTTCAACTACTAAACAATGTCCAATAGACCAATAGATATTTAATTAAAAAATAAAAAATTTAGATTTGCTAAACCTGTGACTCACCATGGACGAGAATTATCCATAAAAAATCTTAGTTTGTTTATAAAGAAAATAAAAAAACAGAACGATGTGTTGAAGTTCACCTCTGGCAGAAGTGAGCAGGTAAAAGAATCGCTAGTGGAGCTGCTGGAGCTTTTATACTTGGCGCTGCGTGACTAACCTCAGCCTCATGTAAAAACAGATCCAAACTCTAAAAATACTCTGGCACATTTTGACTTGTGCATTGTTATTCACCTCCTGTTGAGTCACCTCAGATCCTGCGCTGCATTCACACGCAATCAACACCTGAACTTAAAAGAGCTCTGCCTGATATGATTTCATGTCATACATCCACAATTTGTTTTGCCTCGGTTCAGACATATTGAAACAGCAGCGTCTGAGCTCAAAATACAACCTGCCTGCATCTAATTATAAGGCTGTTAGCATGCTAGTTGTTGTTAGCATTGGCGTGACAGCCAAACTTCTCTGTGGCTCCTGAAAGTTGTGAAAAGCACGAAAAGACGACGCCAAAAGTGCAAATCTCCTGTTTTTAATATTAAAAAACAGGTGCAACATCTAACAGCTGGTCATGTATAAACTTAAATACAGCGTCTATGTTTTAGCTAGAATTAGCATTATCTACTAAACGGCAAAACAAACTGTGAGACTAAAATCTCTTCCAGAAAAACCTCACTGCAGTTTGAATCCTGCCAACATCATTAATTTACAAAGCGCTAAGTTTACCAAGCTAACTAAGTGCTAATTGGTATGCTAATTAGCTTTTACTTAGCTAGTAGTTGCTATTTTTCAAACACTTATTAGCGCTTATTAAAATTTAAGTGTACGTCCAAAAAAAATAATAAAGAAAATAGTCAATGGCTTAATACTAGACAAAAAAAAAAAAAGAAAAAAAAATGAAAGAATTAAATAAATAGTAACAAATATTGAATTAAGCACGTATTTTGCTATTTGAATGAGATTGCCTTAGCCGCACGGTTATTGATTAATTGGGAAAATTGCAAGAATTACAAATAACTAGTGATTAGTCAAGTCAAAAGTACAAACATTTAATTTTGTGCAGTGATCACGTTACACATGGAAATTAGAAATGAGAAAAGAGTGAAATTACAACTAAACGTAGTCGACGGCGCGGATGCATCCGGGCTAATTGCTATGTTGTGGTTGATGTGGACGATGTAATGACCGGGTACTGTGTGGTAATTTTATAGGAAACAAAAATGACAAACTCACCTGAAGTAGATGGTGGATGCAGTTTGAATAGAAGCCCAAGAGGATTCCCATATGCGCATGAAAATCCCTCTGGGGTTTGAATCCTGCTCGTGACGGCTTCTTCTATGGAAACTAGACCAGTCCTACAGCTGTAAAGAGGCGGGAGATTCTGAGGAAGGAGAATTCGGTTTAATATCAGTATAAAAACTTCCACTGGAGGAAGTAGATTAACATTAATGGTCCTATATTATGCAAAATGAGCTTTAAACTGAATTAGAATGTCGTTACCTGCTCAAAAACATATCAGAAGATGTATTTTTAAACACACACGCTTGAGTAACATTATCTTTTTCTCAAAATGCAAAAGTTTTCATGCTAGTTTTCAAGTTAACAGCTGCTTTTTTACCTTTCGTTCAGTAGAGATCGGCGATTCCGGGGCTGAAATTATCCAAATGACTCTAGTGAAGGTCTATGGAGCACTTCCTGTATGACCCATTATCCAAATCTCTAGTGAAGGTCTATGGAGCACTTCCTGTATGACCCATGACATCACAAGGTGGAACAGAGTGTTTTCAGTTTGAGAAAAAGTCGAGTAAATTAGACGAAACAAAACTCCAGGTGTTTTTGTGATGAGAAAATAACATTAAAACATGCAGCAGATCAGAAAATAGTGTAATATGGGCACTTTAAATCTCAAAATCTTTTAAAATCTCAACAGCTAGAGCTCTTCTTACATGGTTGCACACTCAGGAACTGGAAAATAAAGATCTTTTTGAACCCTTTTTGCCCATCAAACTGTAAACACATGGGAAAAAAAGAAAAAAACTTCATCGATTTTTCTTATGTGTGCAGACTTGTGGCAATTTAGTCTCGTGAGATCTCGTGGCACCACCTCTACAGTCAGGACCGAGCTGTAGAAGCCGTCCACAGTGCGCTAAGTTGATGGACTTTATTCAAACCGCCATCCTGCAAAAAATACGAAGCCCCACACAGAACTCCCATCGCTTCGGGGGAACGAAACCTTCGACTTTTCGCTGGAGGCTAACCACTGCGCCAGCAAAGACGACTACTACCGGCGCTGTGAAGATGCTCTTGATTCACTCTAGTGCCTGATAAACAGCTCACAGATGTAACACTCCTAGCAACAAGAGGGAAAAAAACAATGTTCCCTGGCAACTAGCACCCCTCCTGGATCTCCACAGAGCGGCGAGGACGGCACGAGCAGAAACGAGGATCTGTCAGACGCTCCTGTGGGACTCTCCAAATACACGACCTCAGCCCCATTCACACTCTGCACGGGAATATGAGGCGACAGTGGATGCACGAGAAGACGATTGGAAATATTAGCTTTGGAAAGAGACTAAATTTTAATCTTCTTGGGACACAACATAACCTTTTTTGGCTGATATATTAAAAAATGAAAAGAGCAAAAAGATGGTGGTGAAATCGTGCGCTGAGTGATGGAAATTTGGTTAAAAAATGTGATCATATTTTTGGGACAATATGTCACAAACCAAGAAGACGTTTGGAAACCTGTGTTGACAACTTCTTATGTATGAGTGTGATAAAACCCACTGAAGTAAATGTCTAGTGGTAAGATATGTAAGATATGAGTTGTGCGTCATGGGGGAAAAGATGAAAACTGAGGTATGTTAATTGTTGATTATCTGAACATAACGGACTCTACAGTGGCAGGTAGATGAGAAAACTGGGCCAATTTCTTATTTTTCCTTGATTTTGTCAAAGCCTGATAGAAGTTGTCATCCTAGAGTCTATTACATCAAGCCCCGGGGTCTAAAAATGGCCGCCCATTCAAGTCAATGAACCAAGCTCAATGGCACATGACCCCAGGTTAGCCTAGCCCGGCTAGGTACTTTCGGCGGCCGTGGGCCGACTGGACATGCGCAGTAGTGTCTTTTCTCCCGCGGGCTCATGAAGCACATGATCGCTTCAACCAATCAGAACGAGAGGAGCTAGAGCAGAGCAGAGTGTAGCTGGAGCTAACGATTAAATAGTGTTTTTTAAGACAACAGAAGGATTTTGAGCTGAGAAAAAGTTTATGATCTAAAAATAGGTAAAAATCGCCACAAAATCCAACATATTTGAAAACTGTAGGTCCTATCAGCCGAACACGAGCAGTTTGTGGTTTTATTGCCTCTATGAGAAAAATTCTTGTTCAGCCCATGGGATATTTTTCGCTGTAGAACCAGTGAGTGTCACTACGTCAACTGGGGTCAGCTACAAGCAGCAATACTCTATCCAGTTATTTTAATAGATCCATGGATTACATGTACATAGTAAAAAGGTCAAGGTTACCTGGATCATGCCAGGTTGATACTGTATGTGTGGCACTCTGGATCGATTTCTACACATTAGTAACCTGTAACAGCTCTTACTGAAAGCAAACAGAAAATACAGAGCATCTGTTTGAATCTGATTGGTCGAAGTGCCACAACAGCGGAACAACACACAAAAAAATCAAACTTTAGTTACATCTAGTTACCTTCTGTATGTTTTTCACAAACTAAATAACCTATTAGTTCAGAATATTAAAATAGTCGGAAGTACAGTCAGTGTCTCTATGTTTATTTTGGTTCATTTGCTTCACCTTTGGCTTCTGCACAAACCTCAGCGCTGCAACGTGATTGGTCGCCCACCCAATTAACCTTAATGTGGGCGCGCTCCAAGATGGATTCTCATGATTTGGCGAACTCACAAATATTGTGGGAATCCACCTCGCTGCGCTAGGTTAGGTCAACGGATCCATCACTTTGTATGTGGGCACAATCCAAACGTGAGCTTGGGAATAATTTAGAAGATTTTATCCTCGTAAAGAAAAGCGCAGAGTCCACCCGGCAAACCCGACAACCTCTCCCGCCGTCCCCAGGTACCGACACTAAACCGGTAACTGTCTACCTCATTGGCAATATAAAACATAAAAGGACTGAACGAGCATGTTATCGACTTCCTAATATGCACTTTACATCTTTGAAATCCATAATCCTCAGGCCTTGTGTTGTTATATCCCTTTGATTTCACTTCATAAGGATAATTCTTCCCTATTCCACTTGGAAAACGCTTTGGTCTCACTGCATAAACCTTCAAAACTATAACCAGCTTCTACCGACTTTATATTATAGAGCTATTTGAACCTTATAGAAGAGAGAATTTCCCATAGGCCACAGTGAAAGAATCTACGCCCGAGGACCTGATGCATCTTATCTACTTTACACACGTGTTATAGGATTATACACAAAGCTCGCAGTATTTGGTGTAGATCAATGGATTGACCTCCAGTAAGAAACCGTCCCATGAAAGAAGAAATATCTGGGACTGGGGAGGTGCTGAAGAAATGTCAAGCTTTTCTATTGACAATGTAGCAGGATCAAAGTATTACATGTTCTCTGATTCTCTGTATTATTGAGTGCAAAAGTCAAAAGGCCCATAAGTGAACAGATGCAAATGATAAATACTTTTTGTACTTCACTACGTACGAGAGTCTGCACTTTCCACTATATTTTTTGAACAGGTCTGCAAAGGAGGTAAGTATATTTTCTTATTGCTTGAGACGTGCTGAAAAAGCTGAGGAGTTTTATTTGCAGCAAACAAAAATATACAAATAAAAAAGCTAGAAAAAAGCTACAAATTAGTTTTTCTGCTGAACAAAATTCAAACCAAATAAAAATGTTAATCAAAAACAATCCATTTGAAGCTTTATTAGATTAAATAAGCTTTAACTTTTCCCTCTTTAAGCTCATGTTAATACTACTTTAATGCTTTTACTTGAGTAGATTATTTCAGGTTATACTTTTACTTTTATTTTTTTGCTGCTTTTACTTAATTAACAAACTGGGGGCTTCTTTCTCTGCAGGAAAGGGGTTAGTACCTCCAACATCCTCGCTCCTTATTGGCTCGCTGGCTCCACACTGAACTCCAAATATGGAAAATGGCTCCAAATTACAAATTAACCACCAACTGCTCGCCACAATTAGCTTCAGTTGACTGGAGCCGAACAGGATGAGGTCCCCGCATTCACTTCTATATATATAGTCTGTGGCTCAGGAGGGAACATTTGCAGCCTAATAATGTAAAAAGTCCTTTCAAATGACAAAGAATCATGTAAGTAGTGAATAAAACTAAACATTTTGGAGCTCTTGAGTTAAAATATTTCATATTTTTGATTATTTGTGCTGACAGAGAAGAACTTTAAAGGTCTTATATTACTCTAAAGTGACTCTTGTGAGATTTAAGCCTTGTTATAATCAAAAACATACCTGGAGTTGTGTTTTGCTCCATTCATACATGTTCAATCTTTTCTTCAGTAAAGATTAAAATGGTCTAAATGATTTGTAGTGAAGTTGTACAGAGCTTAAAAACCCAACAAAGCACTTCCTGTATCCAAGAATGAAGCAAAAACGCGACTCCGGACTTGTTTTTGAGGAGGAGGAACATTATAAAATAGATCAGAGCGCTTTAAAATCCGCACAAAAAAGAAGAGTTTCAAGCTTAATAAATGACTTCCTTTTTTCACAATGCGTCTCGTTTTTGTAGCGGTTGTTAAATGACACTGGGCCCGTTGTCATTACAGATAATTGCGGAGCGCCGGATAATTGGTCCTGATTACTTCCTGGCACCTTTGTACACGAGGATGGTACTGCATTCTCATGAGGGACTACAAAGCGTAGTACTTTTTAACTCCACCGAACGCCATTGATAATAACAGGACTAAACTTTGGTCCGGTTCAAGGGTCTTCGGAGTTTAAATAGTAGTTTTAGATAGAAGTGCACTTTCGCTGAGGTCATGGTAAATTGTATAGCGTCCATGCGTCGAATCGGAAAGGGAAGGGAAGTAGATAAAAAGCCAATCTCAAACTATACAGACTTGGAAACGTCCTGTGAATATGAAATCTGAGGTACTGGATTAAATATTTTTACATCTTACTTAAAATGGCCCACAATGTGCAACTTTCTGATGTGTTATAATGTGTTTTCTTCATCATAAATATAACATATAGTTGATTTTTGTTTCATTTTAATGCTTAACTCGCACATCCTGCATATTTAAGCTGAGTTTTTCTCTCAAACAGAAAATCTATTCCGCCATGTGATACAGGAAGTGCTCCAATGTGTTTTTAAGCCCTCCTAGAATGGCCAATCGCAATTAAACAAAAGGTAAAAAGTCGCTATTAACTCAAAAACTAGAGCGTTATGACATCACAAGGTGGAACGGAGCATTTCCAGCTTTTTTTCAAGAAATAAAACACAATTCCAGGTATATTTTTGATGAGGTAACAACATTGCAATGCAGTTTAAAGTTCAAAAGAGTCAATTTTATGTGATATTCAAGTGTCTGCCTCTCGTTTTCATATCCTGTACTTTATACATCATTAAAGATGCACCATGTAACTTTTCTAGTGAAGGCTGATACTCTCCCAGGAAATGTTATTGCTGTGCCTGGCATTAAACCCGGCCAAGTTCCAGCGCAGGGGCCTCATTTACAAAACCTAATGTGGGATCGTTTCTTAAAGTGCATGTGCAGCAGAACACTCCTTCCAGTTTGCCTCATCTCTGAAAACCCTCAGGTCCAACGTTCAGTTTTGGGACCTGGCAGCTCATTTCCTTGTGTCATAAATCACAAACTTAAAGGTCCAACATTACACGAATTTGACCCTTGTGAATGTTAAGCCATGTTATAATATTGTTACCTCCTCAAAAACACACATTTCTACATTTCCAAAGCTCAAAATGCTCTGTTTTTCATGTATTTTAATAGAGATTGACAATTCCAGCGCTGAAATGATCCAAATGATTCTAGTAAAGGTGTATGGGGATTAAAACACAGTGAAGCACAACCTGTATTACCACATGACATCACAAGGTGGAACAAAGTGAGAAAAACGCAGCTGAAATACGCAGGGTTTGTGTTAAACGTGTGTGAACGAACATAGATCAGAAAACAGTGTAATATGGATCTTGTACGTAACTTTTTAGTACATTCACACACTTTATAAATGAGACTCCAGATCTGTGGAAACATAAAAGTGCACATTTAATGTAGGTTACCCATTAGAGGGGTTCTTTCCCACGTTTGATGCAGGCACTTCAATGCGATCTTTAGACAAGTACTGCACGACACTGTTCTGAAAACTGAACATCACTGCGAAACCAAAACTAATATATATTTATTTAAAGGTGCAATGTGTAACTTTTCTGGTGGAGGGTCCAACATCTGCTTTGTCTCTATAGGCACATTACTGTTTTGCCTTGATTTTTTAGATTTTAGATTTTTTAGAATTGATTTTAAGATTTTATTGTTTGTTTTTAAAGCTTTGAATGGACCGGCCCCACAGTACATCTCGGACCTCCTCCAAATTTACACCCCCGCACGAGCTTTGAGGTCCGAGGTCCAGCTCCAGCTCGTGGTGCCTAAAACGAGGCTTAAATCCAGGGGGGACGGGGCCTTCTCTGTGGTCGGCCCTAAACTCTGGACGCTCTGCCCCTCCACGTCCAAACAGCCCCCACAGTCGAGTGTTTTAAGTCTCGTCTTAAGACCCACTTTTATTCTCTGGCTTTTAACACCGCATGAGTTGTGTGCTCCTCCTTATTTATTTATTTTTTATGTATTTTATGGGTTTTTATGTATTTATTTCTATCTTATGGCTTTGCTCTTATTTGATTTTACTGGTTTATTGTTTTAGGACTAATATGTTTTAATCTGTGTTTAATGAGTATTTATTTTATTATAATATTATTATTGTTGCTTTTAGTCTGTGTTTGTGCAGCACTTTGGAAACTGTTGTTTACGAAATGTGCTATAGAAATAAAGTGGATTGGATTGGATTGGATTTTTCTACAATATGGAAAACCTTGGTAATCACAATGGAGACAGGGTAATGTCAGATCTATGGAGAAGCCTGCACAAGAATTCATGTTTAGCAAGATATTTTTGAGCTATAAAACACCTCTAACATGAGCTGAAACATAACTCCATGGAGATAACCAAGTGGTGGACCCTTCACCTTAAAAGTTAAATACTGCAATTTTAAGCTCTCAAAACACCCAAAGCAAAATACATCAAATTGTTGTTTTTTTCCTTCCATTCGAAACAAATTTAACACCGTGATAACCACAGCCTTACCAGAAGAGAGTGGAACTTTTAGCAGAGAATCCTTTAGTCCAGGACACCACAGATAAGGATCTGCAGGACCGGGTTTGTTTGTTCAGAAAATCCCTCAGACTTATGCCCCAAAATAGAGGTGCTGTGACCCAGCTGTCCTGTCAGCCCTGAGAAACAAAGAGTTCAACTCCAAGTCACTTTTTATTATTAATGGGCTTATATTACACAGAATGGACTCTTGTGAGCTTTAAGTCGTGTTATGATGCTGTTACCTTTTCAAAAACAGACCTGGAGTTGTGTTTTATTTTATTCATACACCCTTGAGTAATCCTATTATTCTGTCTACATCTCCAAACGCTCTGTTCCACCTTGTGATGTCATGAAGAGGTACTTTTCAAGTTAACAGCTGCATTTTATCTTGTTTGTTGTTTTGAAGATAGGCATTTCCAGACCTGAAATCACATTTATTCTAGTGAAGGTGAATAGAGTTTAAAAACACAGTGGAGCACGTCCTGTATTACCACATGACATCACAAAGTGTAACGGAGAAAAACTCAGAACTCAGAGCCTAAAAATGCAGGTTTTGTGTGTTAAACCTGTGTGAATGAAACAAAACACAACACAACTCCGGATAATATCTTAGAAGAAAATGGTCTAATATGGATAATTTAACACTGATTAAAATATGAATTCATTCTTCTCGGCACAAAAAAGTAATTGGTTGAACTTGAATTAACAATCGTAGCCAGTAGACGCTATTACATTTTTGCTCATACCGGAATAAAACTAGTGCTGAAATCATAGATATTTAGAGATTTATAGATCATAAAAAAGGAGACAAGCGCCCTCCACCAGAAAAGTTACGCAATGGACGTTTAAAAATTGATTTCGTAATGAAGCAATGAGGCAACAGTGGTTAGAGCTGGACACAAACAGCAGCTTCCACTTCATGCACTGGTAAATTTAGACTAATTAGTCTGTACCACAAACCCATTAAAATTCACTCAATTTTTTAAAACGTGACCCGGAATCCACGCACGGAGATTACAAATTTCGTGTTCTTTTCTTAAATTCTTGTAAAAATAAAAGCATTGTTCGGGCTGCACTACAGTAGCATTTGAGGAATAGCTCTAAGAATATTCTAAATCACACAGACAGTAGTGGGAGGCCCAGGGCTATTGATTTGAATTATCACACTGCCAAAAATACTGGCTATAGAAAAACTCCTTTGAAGAAGAAATAGAGGACACAGAAGGGACATGTCAGATTTTAGTTGTGATAAACAGCACTATAAAACCATTTCGACCTTCATACACCGACCCGGGAGAGCAGATAAATCCTTACAAAAGGCTTTGGTCGAACTTTGAACTACTTTTAAAACACATTCTCATTGAAGACATGAGCTTTCACCTTTGCGTTTTACTCGATTTCATTACAAACCTTTTGACAAAGCACATATCCACATTATTATTACCTCGCAGATGAAATGTATTAGCTCTGACAATAAAAAAGTATAAATAGTAGAAGAAGAAAAACGAAATGTCGTGTCGTTTTTTGGGATTTAATTAAAGCTACAAACAAGTAAAACGAATGACAGGTTGCAGTCTTTGTCGGCAGCGTCGCTAACATACTAGCATCCGA
>KN517955.1:1477-13140 GCA_000787155.1 Scartelaos histophorus
GCTGAGAAACAAGCCTCGGGCATCAAATAAGATGCAACACAGTTAAGTGGTATTGGCTCCTGGTATCGGATTCTGTATCACATTGATGAGTCAGAGTTCAAGTCCCTGGTATCCATAAGATTCCTGATACTGGAGTAACACTACAATATTTGTAAGTAAAACAGCAGGATAAACTCATTCTCCATTGATAGACTAAGATACCATCAGCCAATTAATCGACTAATTGATTAAAGCCCTAAAGCCCCAGTGTGTTCACATCATCACAAACACAGGTAGGAAGTGGTGCCGGCTTCTTCCCACATTAAATTACAGATCAGTCTCGTCATGAAGATTTGGCCAATGTTTTAGCCATGTAACTGGCAACTGTTGGTGAAAGTTTCTATCAACTTGTACAAAGGCTCCCAGGGGGGTTAGTTCTGATTCCACATTTGTTGGGTTGTAGAAGTGTGGTTAAGGTTAGGGCCTGGTTAAATATCTGAAACTGGAAGCCATCAGCATTTGAGGATAGATAATTTTACAAAACTTAATATTTGACTAGTTTAATATTTGTTCTTTAAATCATAATAAGTGGAAACAATACATACAACTTATGAGAGAATAAGTCTATTGTGAAGGTTTTCAAGGAGGTTTAGAAGCTCCCTTTTCAACTATACTTCTTATTATTGCATTGCTTTTCCCATATTTGTCTGTAAACAGTGCCAAATGCTTTGCGTGTGTCTTACATTGGGCTCCTAGGTTGAAAAAACAAAATCACTAAATTTTGTAGCACTATTTCATAGATTTTTTGGAGCGGTTTATACCTGACAGCTAATGACAAATGTAAATCACTGATCAGAATTGTTTGCAAAACTCACTTAATGAAGCAACTTTCAGGTTTTCATGTTGCTGAGCCTATTGTAATATGTTGTCATAAAAATCCAAACCCCACAGCTGACAGTGAAAACTGGGGTAATAGACATTTAAGTAGTTACTGCATGTGTTCTTTGGAGTTTACATTTGTTATATTTGCAGCTGGTATTAGTGTTAAAGGGAGTACACTTTTAACACTTTTAACACTTTTAACACTTTTAACACTTTTAACACTTTGAACCGGGCTGTTGTCTCTGTCTGGTCATTATTCTCTTATAGTAACTAAAATCCAGTTTCTGTAATTATATTACCTGTGTTTTAATAAGTGAACTATTCAAAATGTGTACAAATAAACTGTTCTTTCATTTTGTACTAAAGTAAAAATATGGGTAAACCCTTCTTTAAGACAAAACTCTTAAAGTCACATTTATTATTCCCACAATATTTAAACTGCATTTAAATGTAGGCTGTAAGTTTGTAAATAGGTTATAAGCATAAAGTAAAGTGCGGATCTGCCTGGTTAGAACATGAAATCAATTACTTTTATGTGCAAAAATAAAGCTAGATGAGAAAATCTTATATGGTGTTAATTGAGTTCACAGAATCAAGTGCTCAGCTGTACCTGTGAGAATTAGCAGATTGTGATGGCAATGTGCAGCTAAGGGAGTTCACAGGTGCTATGATTTTTATAGCTCATCACTGGCATTATTGGTTGATGAAACATTTTAAATAATGTATAATTATTGGAATAATAATTATTATTATTTATCACAGCATGTGGACAGTGAAGCTAAAACACCACAGACTTCACAAACTTTCATCAGGAAGTCTGAAAGATTTGCATTAAGGAAAAAGTTATTCTTTAACTCCACAAATGAGGTCTATCTTTATCATATAACAGTGGGAGAAAGCTTGTACGCAGTAGAATGTTGTCTTGGGTCTCATAAGGTTCATTAAGCAGCAGCAGATTACACAAAAGTGGCACAGCATAGCCAGGTCGTGCTCCCTTGTTAAGATTTGCCTCGTCATCTCCGCCTTGGGCCTGCTCAGTGATAAGGAGCCAGGACAGGGACCACATGAGCATGAGGTGCACACTGTGTAGTGGGGGGAAGAAATTTACTTTCCCTGAGGGACATATTTGAATCCAGAATAAGCAAATTCCCGTCTAATATACACCGCAGTAAAAATAAATAAATACATTAATTAATTCAAATAAAAATGAAAAGAAAATCAGGGGGTCAGATATTATTTGGCCATCCAGAACACTTTGACAAAACTTTTAGAAATAATAAACACGGTAAATTACACATAAAAAAGGGACTAAAACTGTGAATTCCTGCAGAATCAACATCAAAGGACCAAACTGTTGCCTGTTACCAGTTTATCTCCGGTGTAAGAAGTTACATATTTAGTTCTGAATAATACTAGAATTTGCTCTCAAATGAGCAGCTGTAGTTGGACCATCTGAAGTTAGGACGATGGTTTGTCAAGCCCTATGGTCCGATTCCAGACCATTCTGAATTTGACTGGATGTAGAGGGGACTGGCTGGTCAGGCAGGGCCAGGTACAGTCCAGGTACAGTCCAGGTACAGTCCAGGTACAGTCCAGGTACAGTCCAGGTACAGTCCAGGTACAGTCCAGGTGAAGTCCAGGTACAGTCCAGGTGAAGTCCACGGACCACAAAATGCCTTGGTATTCTCTAAGCCTGTTAAAATAATTACTATCTTGACTTGCCATTCAATATATGATGGATAGAATAATATTTATTGTGTGCACCTTGTCTTTGTACTAGTTGAAAAATTCTGGTTATTTTTTTCTCCAATATGATAACACCTGAGCCAAAGAAGGTTGAATTATGAACTAAAATGATAAAATAATTACATAATTCTTGCTTTCAGCTATTTATTTATTGCAGCTAAACAATATATAATACATATCATATATATCATCCATCCATCTTCTCCCGCTTAATCCGTCTGGGTCGCGGGGGCAGCTCTGCCCATTACTCTGTGCACCAGCCCCTATGAACCCCTCTGCAGGCGGTGACCCACAGGAGGGTCATATATATCATATTTAACAATATTGTACATTTAGAATTGTTTTTGTGTGGATAATTCTGCTGTATGTTTCAGTGTTATCATTTATTGTCTATATTTACTTCAATAATATATCACACTTCAAAATGTGTTATTGTGACAGGCCTAGTCTCTGTAGACTGAAGAATGGAATGATAAAGATGATAAAGATGATAAAGATGATAGTTCAGTTGAAGTGTGACATCTGGATGGTGCATTGTCTTGCACAGCAGTGGATTTATAAAACTAAAATGTACTTAATTACAAGTACTGATGCCAAATGTTTACTTGAGTAAAAGCATAAAGTTAACATTGTAAATTCTACTCAAAGTTTTACCTTTATATGCAGTTTTAATAGCATTTTGCATTTAAGTAATTGAACAGATTAAACTGTTTTCATAATCAGCATATTCTCTGAACTCTGACCTACACCAGTGATGTGCTGCTGTGTGTTTGTATGTAAGAGGAGGAGACACAGAAATGGAACAGCTGTTCATTAGGACAGTTGGGACTGGGTGCTATACTCACTAACTCCTATGATTTTAACAGTAGCCAATTACAAGTGAACGGCTTCAATTGCGAGTACAAGTAGGCTCAGAGCTGTAGCTGATCATCTGGATGCTCTACACACAGAATATGTGGTGGGGGCGGCTATTCTGCAACGGTGCCCCCCCAAACACTTGGTGCCCTACACGCTGTGCGTACTGTGTGTTTTGAGTAGCTATAGTACTGAGGAGGCCTACATGTTTCAAAATCTACTCAAAATAGTACCCCAAAAATATATACAATTACAATAATATGAGTAATATGAGTAGTTATTTACTTTTCATCCTTTCTACACAGAACATCTCATTACCTGTCCCCTTGATCAATGGTCCTCTGATTATCAGGCCACTGTGGCCTTCGTTAAAAACACCAATACTGATACTAATCCTCTAATATCACAGATATTAAGATAACCAACCACAGCATAGTTCAACTATTCTGAGAATGCCTGTGTCTTGTGTACAAAGCACTGACTATAATGTCTGAATCAGTGAAGTAATGGCCTGTCTTTTAGATCATTTTAGTGCTTCCTCCCAATCATCATCTCTCTCCTGAAGCTTACTAACCTTAAACACTTCAAGTTACAGAAATAAAAAACAAAAGTGGTGGCAGCACCATGTCTAACACCAATGCACTAACTCACACAAGACTGAGAATACTGTAATAATTACAGTACAACATTTACCCATCATCCCATTCCCCAATGTATTTTCTTGTCCCACTCCCATCCCTGTCTTCATAATGAATCGGTGCCATGGTTACTGTTGCTTAGCAACAGGCCAGTCAAATGCTCCTAATCCTGTGGTGCTGACAGTGAGCTGTGACTAGGAAAGTGAGGATGAGAAGCACAGTGGAGGGAAGTGAAAGGGGAGGGGTTAAAAAAAACAGATATGAAACGTATATGTGCATGATCATGTGTTGGTGTGTACATTATTGATGTGGACAGCAGGTGTGTATAGAGCTGGGGATCCAGAAAGTGTTGTATGTGAAGTGTAAAGAAAGTATTAAATGCATGGCTGAACATATGTTAAGAACTAACAAGCAGTGAGATGAAAAATAAGAATACTGTGGAATAGCCCCTAATATTCAGCCTCAGGTATTCAGTTTCATGTTATCTGCAATATTTGAGGACTTTTTCTCATTCACAAGATATATTAGGTTTAAATAGTTTATCACTATTGCAATGGTCTTCATTTTTCATCATTCTGAAACCCATAGCAGCTATAAGTAAAATGTATTGTCTGTGTAGTACAAGGTGAAAGCGCACAACACTTAAATGGTTTACAATTTGTTTACAATTTGTTATCATATTGTATTCATACATGTTTTATATATTTAGCATAGCCATACCTACCAAAACTACCAAATCACCCTAAGGTTAAGGACATTAGCTGGGATCTCATGGAGCACAAGTCCTACACAACATAGTGCTGTATATGACTATTGCTTCAGGTTTCTCAAATAAAATGCACAACATTCTACTGGTCCTTATCTTTGCCCCTAATGGATTACAATGGAAAAGGGAAATGTAGCTGCACTAACTCAGCTTAATTAAGAGTTAGACCTCTGGAGTCGTCTGGCAGGAGGAGGTGAGGGGAAGCAGAGTGGGCTGCAGCACCAGTAGGTGTTTTAAGCAAAGGAAGGGCATCTGAAGCGTCAGTCCTCCTGGGTTCTCTCACTTCCTCCTGTTCTCTGACTCCCCATTAACAAACTTACTGTAAGAGCGCCCCATTGGCGGTTGCAGAGGCTGGGGACTCCCAGAGCTCAGCTGGCTGTCTCCTGTCCAACTCACTTAGCAGCTGGGCTCTTGTTTTGACTCACTGTGAGATGAGAGAGGTCAAAACTGCATGTCAGTTGGTTTTGTACACATCTTTTTAGAATCCATTTATAATCTACTGAAAATGCTTCCTCACAGATATAGAAAGCTTATTTCAAAATCCGGTTTACCATTTTCTAAATCTAGTTTTGTGCATCAGTGTTTTATTTTAGCACTTGCACTTTGACCACTAATAAATCAGCATTTATGTCTATGACATTGCAATCCTAAACTACTTCTTTCTGTATTTTTTCATGCAGAAGAGATCTTGTGATTTGCTCAGAGCATCATGTTGTTTCTGTAACCTTTTAAGCAACAGCCTTGCATCTGACAACCTTCCAGTCACAAGCTCCTGGCTAGTCGCCACATACCAGCAGCTGCCATGAGCAGATCAACTTTCTCTTTATTCCCTTTCTCTTATACATTGAACGTCACATGAGCCCCATCTGTACTGACGAGCGCACACGTGCATGACCAGAGCACATATGTACACTGCAAAACTATTAAACAACTCATTAGTTTTACTTGATGAACTTCTTGGGTTGGTCTGTAGTAAAAACACGTTGCCTGTGGGCAGTGTTTGTCTTTACATCCACATGACTCACAAATGTCATAAAATTTCTTTTGTTACATCATTTATAGCCACGTGGTCGTGCATATACTTCTGTAATAGGTTCAGTTTGTTAAACAGTTGTTTTAGTCTACACAGTGTTTTTAGATTCCTTGGCTGACTAAATGAAAGAAAACCAATCAGGGGTGATTGTCAGAGTTCAGCCCGAGGTCTTCGGCTGTCTGCCTCTGTTGACATAACAGAAAAACTGAACCTTTGGCTAGTCAGTTGGGTGGGGATATGTTCTGGTTCACTTTATTCAGACAATTTACCCTGAATACAATTTGCCACAACTGTCCATGTTTCTTTATTTTACATTCAGTAAATGATACATGGGATGGAGTGCTTTAATAATTTCTTGTATTTTCCCCCCATAGAGTCGCATGGCAGAAAGTTTGCGTCTATTTGACTCCATTTGCAACAACAACTGGTTCACCAACACGTCTCTTATCCTGTTCCTCAACAAGAAGGACCTGCTGGCTGAGAAGATCAAACGTATTCCTTTAACAGTATGCTTCCCAGACTACAAAGGTCAAAACACCTATGAGGAGGCAGCCGTCTACGTGCAGCGGCAGTTTGAGGACCTTAACCGCAACAAGGAAACCAAGGAAATCTATTCGCATTTCACCTGTGCCACTGACACCAGCAACATCCAGTTTGTGTTCGACGCTGTCACGGACGTGATCATCCAGAATAATCTCAAGTACATTGGTTTGTGCTAGGATCTGACTGGGGAATGGGATTTGGGAGGGTAATTCAGACCTCTGCACACCAGCCAGCCACCGGGCAGGTTCTACGGACGGCCTCGTGTTTTATCTCCACTGGGAGCTGCAGCAGAGAACTGTGGTTACAAGGTGCTCTGACAGATACTACTGTAGAGTCAATGTGTCAATGCTGAGGCTAAAGAGCTGATGGTCCACACTCAAGATGGGAATATGCCCCATTGTGTTTGCACTGAATATAAGTATGCAGAGACACCCAAAAACACACGCACCCACACACACTTTTCTGTTGCTCACACACAGTCTTTGGCAAACAGTCGAGTACTTCTATATGTGGCTGGAACACTGGAATTGTTCAACATCTGCCCCTAGCCTCTCCAACCAGACTACAGGTCTAAACCGGGGCGCTCCAGTTATTTTGGTCTCTTGTTTTCTTTGCCTGAGTCAATTAATGCTGCATTACAAGTCAAATCAAATATTAATGTTCTCTTTTGAATTTTCACCCAACAATGGTAAGCAGTGAGTGCACTTGATGTGATGTAAGGAGCGTTGTGTGTCTGAAAAAATGTCAGGAGACATGATGTCACAGGTGTTTTGCCTGAAAGAGGAAACTGCCACACTTTAACCCCAAGTGAATCTTCTTCTTCACAAGACTTAGTTTGACCCACAGACGTAGCTCTGTTCAGTTCAGTTTCTATCATTTATTTCTCCTTGTACCCGAAAGGTGTTTCTCAAGCAGAGTCGAAAGTATTAAATATCAAACCATTGTCCATCCAAAAGACAAACAGTGCCAAGATCCGATTGTAAATAAACACAGATCCTATCTACAACTTTTGTTTTTATGGACAAATATTTTAAACATGCATGGTTTTGTTACTTTGGGATACTAATATATTTTATTTTGAATTCTGTTTCTCTTAGTTAAATAATATATTCCCAAAAATCTATATAAAAGTCAAACACTGTGTACGATTGTACAGTTAAGAGAGGAATCTATTGAAAAGAAATATATGAATATAAAGTGGTTAAATAATATTCTAATAATGGTGAAGATGACTGTGATGATAAAGACAATGTGAAAAACACATCACAGAGTTAGCATGAGAAAAGCTCAAAGGAGAACAAGACTGTAGAAAAAAGAAAACACTCAAAGCTCAATCTTCCTCCCATTATCAAAGTGGAAAGTTGTTCAAGTCAATCAGATGATGTGTAAATATACTGTACGGTACGCGGAGCTTAAACAAATAAACATGGAGCTGGCGTACTCCGAGTGGGGCGGAGGCAGCATGTAGGATGAGCGGATAAACACAATCTTCCTCTCACTCTTTTAAATAAAACTGGTGATTTGCAAACAACTGTGTTAAGGGCTCAAGGCTTGACTTTACAGGATGTCCAAACCAACAAAAACAGCAATTAAAAGATGATTAAAAAGGACATTAACAATGAATAAAACAACTTATGCAAATTTCTATTGTGTTGTATGGTTTTGAGTGCTGGTTGTGTCCAATATGCTATAAACTTTGCTTGTTTAATTTTGATGTGTGAGAGTGGTTCTTGTCTGAAAGCATCACGTCTTTTGGCCCAAACCATTCAATTTTCTGTGCATGGCAAAAAGGTCTTAACATATTAATAACTCGGCAAAAGTGCTACGTGCTCTGTCATGAAACTCTGCAACCACAATAAGTAGGTCTTATTTTTATTCTAATGACACTCACCAAATAGAGAGCAAACACACTGAGTTAAATCATTAATAATAATTCTCCAATGAACGACTGACACAGAAGGGCCACAAAGCTGTGCTGGACTGACAAGAGCTTGCAGTGTTCATGGTGAACTGCTGTATGGTATAAAAACGCTCAACACCTCCAGTCTGTCTTATTATTTCAGAATTACGCTGCATCAAAATATTTGTCACTTTGAAAAGAACACGCTGTCCAAATTCATTCTGCGTGCTCCTCTGTCCAAGATCATGACATAATAAGTGTTTGTCCTAATCCTACAATGTAGCTACTGGGGCAGCAGTAATGCGGACGTAAAGTATGCAATTAAATTACTCCTGAATGAACTTGGCCTATGTGTGATGTGGCGACAATGTATGTTCAGATTCCTTCCTAATTGGTGTCTAAACCCCAGTTAACCCGAGATGTTTTGGGAGCAGTCACGGTTCAGGTTTAAAGGAGTTAAAAGTATAAATTAAGATTTACAATTTTGCTGGAATTGAGCTTCCAGAAGAACGACGGTGCATGAAAACAACTAGAAATGTTTTACGTACGCTCTAAAAACAGACTCCTGCTGGGAGTCCTGGTGTAGTATGAAGAGTTTTCATGGGTCAGGTGACAGTTATGTGGACACTGCACCGGCTGATGAATCATTACCACCGAAACGGTTAATCAGTGTTTGGAGACATGTCTTCAAGCCACATGAGGATTCACGGTGGACGGGTTCATGTCACAGAGAGAATTTGTGTAGGGGATGAACATAAATATAATCTAGTTATAGAGACTAGAGAGTTTTGCCTTGTGACTTTCATGTGATAGGGGTGTGTTGCCAACAAAAACAATTCTACTAAATGAGAGCATGGTCGCAAAAACTGTCCACGAATCATTCATCAGAAAATCTCTTGACAGGTCTTTTAATTATAGATCTGGTTTGTGAAGAGGCTGATGTGCAGTGACCCTGGAGGAAAGTCCTTAGCACAAGACCAAAGGGCGAAACTGAAGCAAAACAACATAACTGTGTGAAGATATCTAAATCAGATTATTCAGGATAATGAGCAGGAAAATTATGACCAATCACTGACAAAAATGCCATACATTACATCTAATACTTTTATTTACCACAAAAACAACATTTTTGTCCTATAAGCAGTAAAGTTATCAAACAAACGTACCATTTTCCCTCGTCATAAATGAGGTCCTGCCTGTGCTGCAGACCTCTCCATAAAGTCTGGTACCATCTCTTTCCTGTCCTCACTTCCCCCGACTCCACTCCTCACTGACCTTCACTTTTTACTTCCACCTTAACCTCCTCCATTTTGCTCTAAGCTCGTCTATGCGCTTCCACCTTCCTTTTGGCTGCAGACTGCCGGGCTCGCACTCTGCCAAAGCCCCGCAGCAGTCACAAAAATCTACCAATCTGGCACTGCCTTTGAAGAGCTTACATTTTGATTTAGTCTTTCTCCCCTGCTACGTGCCGTCAAATCTGACATTTTAAATTTTGCATTAAGAATTCTGCAGCAGCAACATCTTTCAGACTTACTTGGGCCTCTTTTGTTCTATTCTCTACGACGACTCCTCCCTGAGCCCAAAATGAAGTCTTAAAATCACATGAGCAGACTTAACTTGTGCCCTTCTGAACTCATCCTTTTCATAGTGGCCCGGACTGTAGCGGCTGATTCCTTCTCCTTCCTGCCTGATTTTATCAACTCTGTCCCGACATCTTTCTGTGAACATCTGTCTTTGACTCTTTATAGCTCTGGTCTCACAAAACCGTCGCCTTGACCACACTGACGTCCACTACTTCACGTTCACACTCCCTGCCATGAGCTGCAGCAGTTAATCAAAACTCTTTGTAGTTACCTTTTTACTAAGTGTGTTATGTTATAAATATTTGCCTCGGTCTCGCTCTGCCCCGAAGCGTCGTGCAGCGGATCGTCTCGTGAGGAAGGACGGAAAGTGAAACCTTCAAAACCAACAGTTTGAGATCTCGCGCCGCCGGGACGACGCACATACCTGGATTTTCATTCACGGAGCTCATCCTCAGGCTCAGGGAAAACTGGAAGAAACATCAAAGCCAAAAGTAAAAACACATGTGAGAATCTGTATCTCCAAACAGTCTTTCTTTTACTTTTTTATCAATAATACGGAGAGAGAAGCCAACAGTTTTGTTTCTCTGCTGTGTTCTTGGGGGAGACTTTGCTCTGTGATGATACTAGGTCCAAACTGTAACAAAAACGTAAACTGATCGTGCTTTAACTTCCAATGAGAAGACGACTTCAAACAGTCTTTTAAGTCAACTGAGAAAATAATTAGAATTAGAATATCTTTAGTATATCTTGAGTATCTTGAGTTTTTATGGAAAGATCTTCCCCTGTTTGAAAGAAAAGCAGACAGATTAAAACTGAATAAGATCAGAATCATTCAGTGTAGACTAAAAATAAATACATATATATTTTTTTAATGGCCATATTGTTCAGACCTAATTCCATATTGGGAATTTCTTGATCATTTTACAATAGGCCCAGGCTTAGATATCAGATTTATCATGAGTATTCGGTTGATGACTGTGCTGTTCTTTTAATTACAAACCCTTAACAGTTCTATAACCCCCATCAATAAAACTTTAATTTGATGAATACAGTGTTATTCTGTTAATTCACATCAGAACACAGCTGCCGGCATTTCCTACTTTATCTCTGTTTAGCCTCATTTCTATGGAGATTCTCATTTTTCCAGCTACACTTGAAGTCATGATTAATGTCCAAACGCAGTAAAGATTTAAAGATTTTTCATTGTCAAATGTTCCATGACTTCACTACAAATAGCCTATAAAGATACAGTTTCATAGGAGTGATCCACCTTTAATTCATGCACTTTATCAGGTTTCTGGGCTTTCTGCCCTCCTGCCATTCCTCACTGCACCAGTCTAAAAATATTTCTCAAACATTTGCAGACTCTATATAAAATAAAATAACATAATTGCCTATAAAGCCACACTTCTAAGATCAAATGTGAATAAGATGAAATAAATCTAGTTTAACCTAGAAAGGCCAAATAAACACACAAAAACCAGGCTAAAATGTTAAAACTGATCTGCAAACAACGTGAAAATCTCCTGCCTCTTATCCAGCAAAAGAATGTTCTTTACCCAAGAAGAGAAACGACCCCCGACCCAAGAACCTCCTGAGGCCTGAGGTCTGAGGCCCGAGGCTGAGGCCTGAGGCTGAGGCCCGAGGTCTGAGGCTGAGGCCTGAGTCTGAGGCTGAGGTCTGAGGCCCGAGGCTGAGGCCTGAGGCTGAGGCCCGAGGTCTGAGGCTGAGGCCTGAG
>KN517960.1:2075-15077 GCA_000787155.1 Scartelaos histophorus
GATCCCCCTGCCCTGCGCCCCCCAGGCGGATGCGCTCCGTGTTGAAGCCGATGGTGGGCACCGTGTTGACGAACTCGTTGAATTTGAGCCGATAGAGCACGGTGGTTTTGCCCGCAGAGTCCAGACCGAGCATGACTATGTGCAAAGACTGGAACGCGGCCAGATTGGAGAAACTATTCCCCATTTTGGAAGTCTGTAAAAAAATAACATTGATTTGTCGTAGCGTTATCAACCACGGCGTGGCATTTTTCTCTTTTACGCGCAGTCAGTCCAAATATAATCCACACCACGCATTTGTTTAGCGATTCATGAGACGTAAAGGGCGGTATAGTCCAAGAGCCAGACACGCCGCAGAAGCAACAGCATCATCCCGGGCTCACCACCCAAACAGCGACGGAGGGGGTACGGAGCATCACAGCGTAAACGGAGCTGATGGGAAAAAGAGGATTTAGCAAAGCTCACGGGCACAAAGTCAGCGCGCGGTCACTCACATGCTGCACGCGCTCACAAACACACACAATGTGCACGTACACGCAGGCCTGATGGAGGTGTGTAGCATGCTCCTGCAGAACGGTGCCATGCAGGTGCGTAAAGACGCACAGGAAACCACCAAGAGCCACTTCCTAACAACACACAGCCTGTTAAAGTAAAGGCAACAGGGAAGATACACTCCACACAGGACATCAGGAGTCTAACCCACAACCTTCTTACGGAGAGGAGGAGCAGGATAACCACTCTGCCACAGCAACACAGGGAGGACATGTTGTGGGTTAGATTCCTGAGCTCTCTGAGTGGGGTGTTCAGAGAGATCAGAGGAGACATGACTCTTTACGCACATAAAAGCAACTGCCCAGGATGTATCTGAGTTATACAGGGGTAACAGAACACACATATAGGTGTCTTGCCCATGGACACAGCACCATCATGATACTATTAGTGGGAATCAAGTGGGAATTGGCTATTAATACTAATGTGTCATAACTATAAATGCCCCCAGTGCATTAAAAGCTACATTAGAATTGAAGTCAGATCAGTTCTCCTGTTCTTTTATTGTGAAAGGGCAGTGTTGGCTGGTTTCCTCTGCGCCTCAGCTGCAGACTGGTGATCTACAGCTCTGTTTTCATGTGCCTCTCACTGTTATTGGTCCAAACACGTGTGGCCCTGAGCAGACCACACAAGAGTCAGCAAAGCAAATGGCACAGCAGAAATAACGGAATGAAAATGTGTAGAATTGACCTGGTGTTTACAATGAATAGACTTTTGATAAAGGTCTTTAATGTGTTGAAAAATAAGTTAAAAGTTTTATGTTTTTGTCTAATGAATACATTTGTAGTAAGTATATAATAATATTTTTAATGTAATTGACCAATGTGTATCTTAAATATCTAACCATACAAACCATTTAAATAGGATATTGTCACAGAACTAAATATTAGTCAAAAATATTGTAAGTCTCCTCTATTGATACAAAGTGTTTTATGTTACAATAGAGTTAAAAGCATTCTAGTAATAGACTGCATTCACCTGATAGAGTTTGCAGATGGAGGGCAGATGTAACTAGTTTGTAAGGGGATTAAAGTGTAAAAAATAATGGCACCACTTTCTGAAACCACTGGGAAACAATAATTTCACTTTTGTTTACTTATTTTGACAGAAAAAAATGTTAAACTTTGTCATTTGTTGTTTAAAAAGAGTCGTCATTGGCATGTTCTGATTTTCATTTTATGTTTAGACTAAAGTTCTATTGTTAAAAAAAATACTATTTTGTCTCTTTCTCAATTTAAATATAAACATGTCGAATTTGACCAGTAACACAAAAAAGTTACTTCATTTAAGAACATCAAAATGAAAACATAAATAACACACATTTGGTTTAGAGATGAATTCTAATATCCCCCAGTAACAATCTGGTAACACAAAAAAACTTTTATTTAGTTATATTATTCTCTTGAGGTTCATTTTACCATTTTCATTATATTGAAATCGAGTGTAAACTGACAAAAAAAGGGTCTGAGGCTCCAACCAAAGACATTAAAACCAACTTTTTTATGGAAAAGGAAGCTTAACAAGGGAACCAAGAGATGAGAAAAAAAATCTGATGATAGATGATTGTTTTTATTTTAACAGCTGATTTAGAACACGGGTCAAAACCGAACTTTAACACTAGAGATGGTAATAGAAAGCTAACACAGGAGGAGGGTTAATTTAGATTTGCAGGCTAATTATTCTATGCATACATACAGAAAAGAGGCCACAACATCTGCACTTAATGATTTCATAACTTTTAACTGTGTCTGTGTTAACCTAAAACCTTAATCCCCTGATTTCCTGAGTATTTCCATCTACTTGCATCTGTCCCTGGCTGTTCCTCTGCATCTGGGCATGTCCCGAGTCTTTTTCTTGTCCCATCCTGAAGACCTAAAATAAGCCCCCAAAAAACAAATATAAAAACTACAAAGTCAACATATTTCGGTCTTTTAATTTAAAATAATGTTAGTGCAGCACATAGTTACAACAAAAGCAGCAAATGTTTACATAAAAACATACATTCAGAATAATCCATTTTCAGTTCATCAACACAGACACGCACCACTGGACACTGCACAGTAAATTAAGCCACTACTACGCAAACAATCGTCCATGATATTGCTGGAGCTTTTGTGCTTTTGAAAACTTTTACGTATTTAAATTTGAAAACGTCAATGTGCAGATTTTATAAATGGTCTTAGAAACAACATCCACTCTGCCAACACACAAAAACAAAAAGATTTCGCATCATTATTTCATTAGTTCTTCATAAAACATGCTAGGGATTGCTTTGGCAGAAATCGTTCTCATTCTTACATACATTGCATTGGACCGAAAGCTGCCATTCAAAAGCCGCCAGGCATTCTAGTATGAACCTCACAAACTCACTGTTGGTCAATAGTTTACAACAGAAAGATGCGCTCTGAGGACAGCTGGCAGTGTACGAGTTGATATGTAGCGCTCTCTCTTTGTCACCATACCCTGATCAAACACTCATCACTAATCACTAAGAGACATACAGAAAAGTACAAAACAAAACAAAAAAACTACAGGTGAAAAAGAGATAAATAGCACATAATTAAACACATGAACAGCGACAAATTTTTGGAAACAAATCAAAACAAAACAAAAAACACTATATTAAACATTTGCACATTTTGAAGGCATAATTATCTATTTTCTGCAAAGGAAAATAAAATAGAATTGATATATGCTGTCATCATGTGCTCCTCAGAGGCCTGTTTCACACCTTTAATCTGAAAAATGAGGTCAGCTGTTCATAAGGTTTCAAATATTTGATGAATAATATTAATAATGCTTACAAATCTTAATACATGTCATAAACCATGTTAGAATGACTAAACACACAATCAGCTAACTTACAGTTAGCAGCTTCTGAAGAGCACAGGTATAAGAGCACAAATACTCTTTAAATAGTGTCTATATTTGAAGTCAAGTCAAATGTAGAATAAGAATGCTTCAGTTTTACTGACATCTTTACATCTAAACATATTTATTTACAATCTACCTTTCTGAATATTCACACTACATCAATATACAGTTATACATAGCATAAATACATACACACATCACACTGTGTTAAAGAAAGTACATTCCATCATGTGATGGTGATGAAACAAGAATCCACGCAATAAAGAAACTAGTTTTGCCATGATCGATCTGTCCACATGGGGCAGTCTCCACAGCAGTAGCACAGTACAGGAAGGCCAGAGATGCAGTTAATCACTGAAACTCTAGAAGTGCCATTCACAAGTTGAAATAACTCTTGAAACAGGTGATATCAAGCACTTCAGATGCTGCCGTTTTATTCTTAGTATATTATGTGGTAACCTCCTCAGATTATACTAATCCCTGCCCTCCCGTACTGTACCTCTCTTGTGGAAACTGTATTTAACAGAAGTTCGAACAATACAAAGGGTGTTTGGCTACGTCTAAAGTACAGGACAACACTGAGTACAGAGGATACTGGAGGGTGTACTGAAGGTGTGTGGAGGAATCATCTTTGTAGTGTGCTTATGTAGGTCCCCTGGTCCTGTGGTCCAGTGGGTGGTGTAGTGTGTGTGTAGGAGGCTTCCCTCAGAGCATCCCATCCAGGTTCTTCTCAGCACTCTGCTTATCTTTGCTGCTGTCTGAGGGGTTGTATTTGTTGTGATAGTCTTTCAGGATTGTCACAACGTCATGGTGACCGAAGTGCACGGCCTCGTCCATAGGAGTATTGCCCCACCTGGAACAAGTGAAGCACTGGTGAGTCCATAGCATTGGTCCACAATGACAACAGACATGAGCCAACAGCACACGGGTGCACTCTGCAGGCTGTGTGGCTCCTTGTCATGTCCATGTTCTATGTAAAGGTGCAGAGAGAGTTCTGTTAAATGCAGGACGTACCTGTCTTTGGGCACCGGGTTGACCTTACAGGCCTCCAGCAGGAAGCGCACCACCTCTGCATGACCTACACCACACATATGCATTTAGCTGACTGCTGCACCATATTTATTTATATATAATAAATATCTTAACTATATCTTAATGTAAGCACAATTTGAATTATACATTTTACTCACTGTGGCAGCCACAAGTACTTAATACTTAATACTAATAATTTTTGAAGTTTGAGTGTGTACCTTCCGCTGCAGCCACATGCAGAGCTGTTCTGGAGTCGTAGTCCCTCTGCTCCATGTCCATGGAGGAGAGTGCAAACCTGCACCATCACAAAACACAACACATAACATCACACTGTGCATTAACTCCCTACATGAGCTCCAGCGGATGAAGGCTGGATCATACCTCCTTAGAGCGGACACATCTCCAGTGTAAGCAGCAAACAGCAAGTTAATGACAGACTTCACCTAAGGCCAAAGATGAACATGTCAAATGTAATACAACATTGATTTAAGTTTGACTATCCCAAATCTTTATCTACACAATACTTTTTTTTAATGTGTAGTTGTTAAATTTGTTCCATAATGTGGCTTAAGCTCACCCTCTGGTCCCCTCCCTCTCGTCGAGGATCCAGCTTCTTTGCAAAGTGCCTCAGATTGTCATAGTTGTGGAAATTACAAAGAGAAACCAGGTCCTAAAAGTTAAAAAAAACAAAAAACAACTTGTAGTGGAATTCAATATGAATTTGGAAATGTGTTCTCCTCCAGTATAGTCTCAAAAAGCCATGAATAAGCTGATGAGATTGTTGCAGAGGAAAATTAGTTTTAGCACCAGCTACCAAATCCCAGCCTACTGCACAAGGCTACGACCTGTTAAGATGCTGTAATGTGATGTGTACAAATCGACTTCATAAATACTTTATAGTGAGAGTGCTCACATATGTCTGGACCAATATCTTAACACTGTCTTTACCGTGCAGAACTGGATGCCCCTCACACTGTTGCCCAGTTTGTCCAGAGGTGGAGACCAGCACATGATGCCCATGACGTTTGGAACCACCAGCAGGATACCACCAGCCACCCCGGATTTAGCCGGCAGCCCCACCTGTGAGAGGAGGTCGTATGACTACCTCATACCTCTGAACAACATGGAGCTCAGTCAGGATTATACTCACGTGGAAGGCAAACTGCCCTGAGAAGTCGTACATGCCACAGGAGTGCATCAGGCTCAGCGTGTTCCTCACCGCCTCCGGGCTCAACACACGCTCTCCTGTGATTGGACAGAAGCCGCCGTTGGCCAGTGTGGCCGCCATGACACTGGCACTCTCACAAGTCACCTCGATAGAGCACAGCTGAGGGCAAGACATGCTACATATGTAAGGCACCCTAAAAGACACATTTGGACAGTGTTTCAACCAATGTCTCAAAGATTTACCTGGAAGTAGAAGTCCAGAATTGATGTCATGTCTGTGCCCTCTGGAAAACACTGCAAAAGGATGCAGTGTAAGAATGAGTAATGGTAAAAGTGCTGTGTGTAGTTTGGCTGTGTTCATTTGCAACTTGTGCTTATTAATTTCAGGTACATTATGTAGCTTGTTACCTTCTTCTCTTTCAGGTAATAGCCAATGGCAAAGTTTCTGTCTCCAGACTCCCGCTCTGACTGGAACCTGGGACACGAGCACAGAGAGAGTTTAAGGCGACTGACTGCACTGTGCACAGACCTGCCGTCCTGCTGCTGTAACATTCAAAGGCTAAAACTCACGTGGCATTGCTGAAGCCCACATACTCATTTCCAGCCAGTTTGTTCATGAAGTTCATAACCTGTAAATGCACACACAAAATGGAAACTTCATCATCATGCAACTCTTTAGTCAAGTATACAAACATTTATGAGACTCTCAGTCTGGTTTGTACTTACATAATCAAACTTCTCGGCATTACTGGCCCCTTGCTGAAAAACAAACAACAGAGCAGTGTTAAGGGTAACATAAACAATGTCCTGTCATCATCATACTACTGCACTATCATAAGCACTAGAGTACATCTACACCATTACGTTTCTACAGACAGAGACTTACATTATCACTATAACAGAGATTTTCAAACAATTACAATTAGATCAACATAAAGACCGTTATTGAACCCGATCATGAGATCAGATGGATTAGAATTAAAGGTGTGCTGGCTGGAGATGAGGAGATGAAATCAAAATGTTAATTCCCTTAAGAAATCCAAAAGAAATAAATCAGAAAGAATCATTTGTCTACTGTTATTTCAATAGGTGAGCTACTCATTAAAACACTATCAATGTGGGGGAGATTGAGGCTCAAGATACATTACATACAGTATATTAAACACTCAACTTCTTGCATATTTTTGAATATAACAAAGACCACAAATTAAGACTTACAATGTTTATTAATAATACCATTAAACATGTAACACATAATTAGAATGACGAATACTTATATAGCAACTGTATATGTGTAACTGATTGGGTTAGAAATATTATAATTGGCCAACACAACGCTGATAGATATAAACCAATTAGGAAAAATGAAGTATGGTATTGGACCACTTTGAGTTGAGTGTACTGTTTATATCCATAAACAGTGTTGGAGAATGCGAGTGATTAAAGAGCCAGTGAAGGCTAAAGCTGGTTACAGTCCAGACCAAAAAGGGAAAAGGATTAAAAAGGAAATTACCAACGTCATTGACCTGTTGATGTGGTCATAATTTCCCACAGATCCTAATGCTGGAAGATATGCAACAACACATCAAACCACACAACGAGCCTTCAAAAGGTACATCAGAAACAGGAAAAGGCTTGACTGGAAAAGAGCAGGGGCACATGCACAGAGCCCTGAGGGACGTCAGGTTAAATCCCTCATTAAATTAAGGAAAATACTATTATAGAATGATAAAACTTCTCAGAAACCAACTTGCATCAGAAAATCTATGCAAAATAAAAACAATATACATCAAGGAGTCACCTAACATGTGTTGACTTTTACATCGTTAACATCTGCTATACAGTGTTAAGGTAATAAGGCAAAAACTCTGATAACTCTCAAAAAGACGTTCCCAAAGTAGGGGCTGGGACCCCCAAGAGTAGTGTTGTTTCGATACCATTTTTCTGCATTTGATTCAATACCAATACCTGGCCTATTCACTGATACCAATCCGATAACATACTGTGAAGTACTTAGGAAAGTTAATTTTATAATATACCTGTACAAGAGCAAAAATAAATCTTCTAAAATGCAATTTTTAAAGAAATGCAAGATTAAATAAGTAAATACTAAATATTTTGAGAACTAAATTATGTCAAGTGTGAGTTAGCGTTGTTACTGTTGCTGGTGTTATTGGGCTGCACTCTCCCAGTTATTTTAACAAGTTGAGCTTCCACACTAAAGGCTAAATGAAGGTATCAAAGAGTTAACCCAAACTTTTCCACTATAATTATATGTTACGTGTGTTTTAAGTGTCCCCAGAGCATTCACAGCCTGTGTTTAACCTGCTCTGAGCTTTTGTGATAGCATAAGCCACTGAGGTAAACAGCACCTGCTCGCATCTATGGGTCTTCATTCAGTGCAGGAACAATGGTATCGGATCATTGATTTGGAGTACTCGCCAATTTCTGAAAAAATGTGAGGTATCAGAGCTTTTGCCGATACCGATATCAGAACAACTGTATCCTGTGGTCACATGGCACTGACCTGCCATGATGTGAGATATAAGAATATGTTTTAATGAAATTAGCTAAAAAATCACAATAAACCTGATTTTTAATGTTTTGCATGATAGCATTGATTTTATTTTGCAGTGGGTGTCGGTTATATAGTTATTTTGGGGTCATGGCCTGAAAAGTTTGGGAACTACTGCTCTTAAATAATGAGGTAACTCAAGCATAAAATAGAATTTTAAAATAGAAGACTTAAATCTATCATTGTCAGGAGTAATAACAAATCCTTTCAGCGGGTGGTGCTGTTGTATTTAAGAGTATTAAGAGAAGGGCTCTGAAGGACATGCAGGACACTGTGGTGCAGGTAGCAGAGCAGTTTGACTCATAATCTGTAAATGTGATGTATTTGACCGGATGTCACCTCCACCCACACGCAGCACTCAGCCCCACAAATCCCCTCACATGATTATCTATGGACCTTAATCTGCTACATTCATTAAGCTGCATCATACACGTTTGATTCACTATCAAGTTTTTGTCTGTGTTACCATGCAGCACATATTCTGCACCCATATTATTCAGCACCAATCTGTGTTTAACTCTCAACAGTCACAATGGATTCTTTAGGCAGTTGTTACTCTTTTGTACTGGATTTAAAGCAAAGTAAACATACCTTTATGAGGGAGGTGCAGACAATAGCTCCAGCATTAACCATTGGGTTGTGCGGTTTATCTGTAAAACACAAAATAAGCACAACAGACAGATGCATGTAACTAATTGTCTCCCTGCACAACTCCTGTAGTGAAATAAAAACAGGTGGATCACTCACCATCTTCATTGAGGAAGAGCTTGTTGAAGCGCAGACCACTGGGTTCTTTGCCGATGAAGCGGTGGACATACTCTGTGCCGTGGTCATGGACAGCGATAGCATATTTCAAAGGTTTCACACATGACTGAAGACAGAAGGGAACTTTGGTATCGCCAACTGTGTGTCTAAATGACAGACAGACAATTTTATCTAGTATTAAAAAAATAAAATAAACTTCTATGGCAAACAAGCAAATATATTTGTTTGACTCTCAATAATAATAATAAAGAAAGGTAACTTTTATATACAACAAAAAATGTCTCTAATTACTAATTAGATCTATTTGCAGTTGTTGCTCATGAAATACCATATAGAGACACCATCAGACCATCAGAGATTTATTTAAACTTAAACTTCTTGAGAGAACAGAACCCTCTGGACTTAAGGAGAGTAAAAGATCTGGGCGTACCTCTGTCCATCCACAGTGCACAGAGCCACGGCCCACAGGTCTGGGCTGAAGCGGGCCAGCTGGGGAATGTAATCTGCTACCTGAGGGTAGATACACAGAGTGAGACGCAGGAGACAGAAGAAAGTATGTTACAAGCAGTCTGAGTCTGACCTGGCCTCCTGACAGATTCTTGGCATTGTCGTACAGCTCATCGATGTGGGCACAGAAAGGCTGGAAGTCTGGAATGACAAACTTCTTTCTAAAGGCTTGGGTCAGCAGGACTATGTTGCTCTGCACACATCTACAACAAGAAACATCATATATACAATAAAAGATTAAGGATGATTAACATCAACAACATGGCGATTTCAAAATGATACATCACTCACACAGGTCTTATGTTTTATGTATTATTGCTAAGCCATAGTTAAATGTGAGAGCCACCAGTTGTCTGTGTTCTGTTATGCAGCTGGTACATTTCAAAAGGCAATAGGAGGTTGAAACATGATGATGATATCAGTGCCTAATCTGAAGTTACAAAAAGAGTTGGCAGTTAGTATGTTGGCAGAATGTATGAAGCCTCTAATCCCTGAGAGTGCCAGGGGGTCACATGACCAGCTTTATAAATAGTACAGGAGCGGATGTGATGGAGTGCGGCCAGACGCAGCGCTGAGGGAACATTTGTTTTACACAGACGTGTCACTGCTGTTCACTGGGACATGGAGCCAAACTGTCATGGCCATGAAAGTGACGCTCAAATGTACAAATGTCCACCAGTTGTGAAAACAAAAATGCACAGGTGAAGTGAACATACTTCTTGAAGAGGTGACGATCCAAAGCTCCATCAGACGTGGTCTTCACAGTCACCTTTAGCATTTCCATACATTCTTTGAGTCGGGGGTCTCCAGTCCTCAGCCCAGTGGACTTAAGAGCCTATACAAAAACACAGCCATGAACCAGTGCGCTCTCATGTCAGACACACATCAGTTTGAAGTATGATATATTGTTGAAGTAAATATGTTAACAATAATATTTGTACTAATTAATGCTACTGACATAATAACCTCAGAGATTTATATCACAAAAACTATTCTAAAACTACAAAATTGTAAAAAAAAAAAATATGAGCAGCCATAAATAAAAAGCAGAAATAAACATTATAGTACATAATTTGCAAGTGCAATGAGTTAAACTTTATATTATATTCCCAATTGTGCACACAATAATTATTGACTCCCTCAAAATATATTGTTCTAGCTTTTATATAATGAACTATAAGTCGATATAGTAATTATCATGACAAGCCTACTGGGCCAATTACTTGTCTGCAGACTCACGGTGGTGAACTTGTGCGCTGGGATCTTCTCTTGTCCCTCTGCGATGGTGTAGAAGAGCAGGTCCTCCAGACTGGGCAGGATGCCTGCCTTCCTTCTCCTGCAGCACACACACACATACACAGGGGGGCGTGAGTGAGACTGGGAGAACACAGGACACAGCATTAAGGAAAAGTCCTCAGGAAGGGCTGAGTCACTGTTATAAGAACACACTCACACTGGCCCACAGCTGCTCTGTAATTATGCTGATATAATAACAGATTTAACAGCATCACATGTGTGGGTGATGCAATAGTTACTACTCATTTTCAATGATACATTTCTTTTTTCTCTTACTTGGATTTTGGAATTGATGCTTTTTAAAAAGGTTCTCAACATTTTTACAAATTCTGACAATGGGCCATTGTTACATTTAATGCTTACTCAGAATTCCAGACAGAAGCGTTTTGCCACATTTATATTAATTTAAATTGTAGTATAGCCAAAATTGTGAAGTAAAATGAGTCAAACCATAATTACACAATAGTAAGTGAGGTGGAGTCCGATTCAAATGTATAATGTTGTGTTCTGTAAGTCGACCCTGTGAGTGAGGTCAACACTATTCCTGTCAGATTCTTCGGGCTGGAATTCTCAGTAGCTTCACTCTGAGCTGTCTTCAGGAGGTTAGTGTTCTGGGTGCTCACGGAGCAGCTCGGCTGTTAGAAGAGAGCTGTGTGTTTACACTCAAACTTACCTGCACTGCATCATGGAATACTATGTAAATCTGTAACCAATCTCTAAGGTTCAAGACCATTTCTACAGTAATTACAGGCTTGTTTAATGAATTAAGACGGAGCAGGTCCCACTCTGGAAATGAAGACATGAGTGACTGTGTAGCCTCCAGCTCCATCAGAATCTCACACTGGGCATAAAGGGTCCTGGGCCCTGTTTTAATGGCATAGTTACATGCTGCCAGGGCAAACATGGTGACAACACAACTGTTCATTCTACAGACACATGAGACAGGACTCAAGAGGCAGGATATACACATGCAGTTTGACACATCCCAAAGCTGTCCCATGCTTGTATCTATTTTGCTGAATTTATTTCTGGTTTTTGCTATGGAGTAATGCAAGATTCAGTGGAGTGTTTCTGAAGGGAGCTGTGGGCTAGAACAGGAGGTACAGCCACTGGTGAGGGAGGCAGAGGGTCAAAGGTCAAAAGTGCAGGTGAAGCAGAGGCTCTGGAGAGACAGCTCAGCACAGTCAGGGAGGTGTCAGCGCTACTTCTACTGGAGACATCTACGGCACTACAAAGAAATCAAAACATACTTACAAAGGCAAAGCATAGCAGACCACAACAGGAAGAGAACACAGGAATAAACACACATTAGTAAGAGATACACACTTGACTCCATACAAGCAGGCTTTAGCAGGGCTCAGTACTCCTGCAAATCATCACAAGGGCTTATTATTGCATGCATATCAGTCTATAGACATTTTATTACACAATTACTAAACGTATAATTTTTATTACCAACCAAAAACATGCAACACCCTATGAACAGGGACCATTGACCGTCAGTCCCTCCCTCCCTCCTGTGGGCTCACCACCTGCAGAGGGGTTCATAGGGTGTGGGTCTGGTGCACAGTGTAATGGGCAGCGTGCTGCCCCCGCGACCCAACCGGATTAAGCGGGAGAAGATGGATGGATGGATAATTTTTATTATCAATATTTTCAATATGCTCTTGAAAAATGAACTTGAAGGGCATGAAGGGCACCTCATGAAACATAATTTTAACACATTTCCCTTTGACAAGGGGAGATGTGCGTCACATGACTTCAGACACTGAAGATGAAATGTTATCCACTGCAGTTTAGTGGATAATATTCTATCTGTAGTTTACTAGTTTACTAGTCATACTGAAGTTACGGAAGTGATTTATATTGTATATTTACATTTCCATATTGTGGCATAAGTTATCTGATACATGGCTAAGCCCTACTACCCATAAGAAACATGGAATGATGATTATTTTAGTACTTATATGCGCTGTAGTTGCCTTGAATGTCGCTGTAGCACTTGACTAGACTCACACACACGCCTGAGGCTTAGATAGAGACGGGAACATCTGGTGTAGTGCTATTACATAGTCGGGCTCATTACGAGGACCTCTGGACCCTCTAGAAGAAACTCCACACAACTCCATCAACTTTCATTTGTGCTCTTTTTATAGTATTTTCCTATTTGAAATATTTTTCACATTTAGGAACATGCCATACAGCTATATAATGCTTCACTATAATTGAATTGATGTTAT
>KN517962.1:6058-20453 GCA_000787155.1 Scartelaos histophorus
GATACAAATCTGTTCCTTAATTCAAAAGATTCTCATCAAAACTTGAAATTCTCAAACCTAAAAAAGCCAGTTTTAGTAAAGCGCTCTTTGTTTGGCAGCCATATACTGCACACCTGGCCTCAGAACTTGCAGAGCGCTGGAGTCTGGTCTGGTTTAAACTAATGTTAAACTTGATCCCGCTGTCTCGACGGCGCTGCAGATGCTCGCGCCAAGTGCGGTTTGAAAGAATGCTGATTTCAAACTATCCTCGCACTTGCTATCCAGAACAGGTGAGGAGTTTCATTCCAAAATACGCTGCCCTACTCCCGATTCTTGGCTGTTTTAATATAACCTTTACCGGGACTAGTTTTTAGAGCGAAATAAAACTGTTGCCGTGCTCTTTGCTTGCTCATGATTCAAGGCCATGGGCTAAAAATAGATTGAAGTTCCAGTCTGTTGGTATAAAGTCTGTGTATGTTAGACCAGCTGCTCAAAAGGAGGGTTGAATGGGATCTGATGAGAGCCACATAAACACTGAACATCTGTGGAAGCCTATTCATACTGTACCAAAAATATAGTAGCAATATATAGCAGGCTTCAGTTTGTGTCGTCAGGCTATTGGGCGACCACACCCCACTTTCCAAACTGCTCGCTCTCTCTTTCTCTCTTTCTCCCATCCCCCCCCAAACTACTACATTCCTCCAGACTGAAGGGAAGGGCCCCTCAATGACTTCCTGACCGCCTCCGACACACACAGCGCGCAGGTCACAGCAATGCGTGCAAATGAGTGTATTTATAGAACGGTGACTAGGGCCAGTGTGTGTGTGTGTGTGTGTACGTGGTCATTACGGCGTTTAAAGCGGCAGGGCTTCATGCATGGTCGGGTCCACTCAGAGACATTACAGTACGAGTGCACGCTGGAGTTGCGGGCGGCGGTTCCAGGGGTATAACAGGAGGAGTGTGCATGTAGCGACAAGTGTAAGAATGGCTTAGGTCAACAATCTGATGGTGGGTTGTGTCGAGGGAACAGTGCGCAGGGGGGGGAGGCTCAGAGGATGGTCTGAAGAGCCGCTGGTCATTGAATATTAAGAGCTTAAAGGGCCCATGTTACACTGTCTTCTGAACTAAGCTAGAATGTTGCTTCCTCATCAAAAACATACATGGTGTTGTGTTTTTGACAGGGTAATAACGTTATAACATGGCTTAAAACTTCCATTCAAGAGTCATTTTTGTGTAATATAACATCTTTAGTACAAAGTTATGCGGATTAGTTGTGTTTTTTCTTGTGTATGTGCCCTTACTGTGAGTGAGTTTGCATCTTCACAAACTTGACTCTCTCTGACCAGGAGGTAGACCTGCTCTTGCTTGTCTCCATTGAAATATTGTTCTTTTTGCTGTAATATTCCACAGCATGACATAAAACATATCTATCTCTGTAAAGAATGTTCCAAAGTTCAGTTTTAAAATCTACCAAAGGGTTAAGTGCATACACACCTCTGTGCACAATCATAGGCCCAATATTGGTTTATTGGCAAAATATATGATGAAAAAGTAACCGTTTTTTATGTGACATCCTCGTCTCAACCCTCACTTCTAGATAAAAATAAGACACTGTTCATATAGACAGAATGTCCACACTGAACATTTTATGAACCTTCTGGTGTTTGTCCAGGTGGCCAGATTGAGTCCACATAAAAAGCGCACACAGTGGAACAGAGATGGAAAATGAAAATTGACAAGAGAGACACTGTGAAATCTCAACACAAGCGCACAAAGTGTACACTGTCATTTCAGATGTGCCATGCCTCACACTCTTCCCCTCACTGCTGCTGTGAATCAAACATTCATGAGAAGAGAACAATTTAGACTACACAGCCAATGTCCGACCTCCTCTGCCACCACTCGCCAACCACTTTATATCCAAGAAGCAACAGAAGAATGGCAAAAGCACATCTGAAAGGAAGAAGTAACAATGAGCCACAGGTAACGGTGCTGTCCCGCTTTTCACATCAATAAAAGGTGCTTGAGTTTTTTCAGCACCTCAGGTATGTAAGACATTATGAAACAGCATTGATGTTTAACACAAATAAGTTTTAAAGGTCCAATATTACACAAAACTGACTGTTGAGAGCTTTAAGCCATGTTAGATTAATGTTGCCTTAAAATCATACCTGGAGTTCTATTTAGTGCCATTCACATGTTTAAGTAATCTTTTATTTCTCTACATTTCAGGAGCTCTAAATGCTCTGTTCCACCTTGTGATGTCATGAAGTGTTTTTGTTTTTTTGTTTTTTTTTTAGTTAACAGCTACCTCTTACCTTTAGTTAAGTAGAGATTGAAGATTCCAGAGCTGAAATTATCCAAATGATTCAAGTGAACATTTATGGAGTCTGAAAACCCATATGAGCACTAACCTTTATTACCACATGACATCACAAGGTGGAACAGACAGTTTTCTGTTAGAGAGAAAATCTTTTGCCTAAATATGCAGGATTTCTGTGTTAAATGTGTGAATAAAACCAAACACAACTCCAGGTATGTTTTTGATGAGGAAGCAACATTATAACATAGATCGTTGTTATAATGTTATTGCTTTGCCTCTAATATTCCACAGTGTGGGATTAATGTGTTGCTCGCACCACCATCTTGATAATATTGTAACGTTTTTAAAAAATTAGACGTTTAAAGAACAAAAACAGATAAGCACTAAATATTCTAGTCAGCCCATGTTCCATTGGTAATCCAACTTGATTTGGAGAACATCTAAATGTATTAGCAGCTTGTTGGCTCAAGCAAAGTATTGTAAGTGAGAGTGATAGACTTTGCATATCTCCCAAAATACATAAAAAGATGCAGTACATTCTAATTTGCAAGTGCAAGAGGAAGCCATCTGCAGAATTCCTCCCACACACGGCTGCCATTGGTCCAAATAAACGCCGAAAATCACTTCCACAGACAATTTCTCACTATAATGAAGCGAGCACACAGAGCCGAGAGATCCACAGCACAGTACTATTGAGCATTTGGTGTCCATTAGGTGAGCATTAATTTGGCTGCTGTAATCAAACGCCATTCTTGGTACTATTTTTCCACTTGAGCACAATTCAGACAAGAAAAACATACTAGTGATCACAAAGGCCAAAGGGAGGAGAGAGCTGTCTCAGGAATGCAAAAATGGCTTGAAGAGAACAAAAACAGAGAGTAGAAGTGGAGAGAGAAAATCAATACCTTGCTTAAAATGAGGCCAACAAGAAAGGTGCAATTATGCTAAATGTGTTTGCACAGCAGTGAGCCTTGAACGTGTTCACTAAGAAGAAAAACACATATTTCTAAAATAATTTATACCTTAATTCTAAGAAAAATGGCATGATATGATATGACATCAAGGGCAGCTACGAGTTTTGATTCCAGTGACCCTTCCAAGTTTTACCGGTTCAAAGGAATTTTCCAAGACAAGACATGACTTGGGTTTGAAGGAGGTTTTTTGATCTTTTACTCAGAATGCAATGTGCAGCTATTCTATTTTGCATTAACATAAAAGAAGGGAATTTCCATAAGTTGGTTTGAATACACACAAGTATGAGAAACCACATACTTCCTTCTGTTTTCTGAAATATGTCTTGGCATAAATCTGTGAACAAAATATTGAAATCCTCCCTCCCATCGGACAGACAGTGGACCAGGATGAATCAGCCTCAAACAGTCAATATCCTGTGTGGATCTTCCCATCTAAATAAAGGAAATATGAGAACAGTATATGGCCCAGTGGGACTGAGGCTGCACATGCTGCACACTGATGCGGCACAGAGCTAACTATACGTTCTGTACTGTGAAGGATTTGAATGTATCCAAGTTAAACACACAAAGCTCAGAATAGAACAAAACTAAACATCTCGCAAGGGTACGGTTTCTGCTCTTATACCTTCCTTTTTATGGTCTAGAATACTAACTGCAATGCTGAAGGATGTAATTCAGTATGATGGTTAAATTCAATCAGGAATTAAAAAATGCGGCTGATATAGTGCACATAATAATGTTCTAAAAATAAGTTGTGTCTAAAAATGACCAACTGCCCCTATATGATATAGAATTATTAAAAAAATGCTTGCGGTACCATAAGCCCTTTTAAATCTCGTTAATTAAAGTTGTAAGGGTGTCACACTTAAGGTAAACTAGTAAGTCCCTGCCACTATGAAGTAGTAAAAATTCCTGTCCAGGGCAACAGCTGTTTGCAGTACACACGTCCAAAAGGTTTCTTCAAGAAGTCATAAACACCAATGTCACTATGTTAATCCAACCATTGGTGTCCTTTGAAGGGCTCACTTCAATGGCGTAAAATCTTGGTTTGTCTAAACAGTGGGCTGCTGTGAAATCCGAGCCGACATGTGAAGGGCATCGTGTAACGCCGCTCGCCGTTAGAAGCCGTGGACGCGGGGACTGAAAAGTGGGGCAGGAGTCTTAAAACTACATTACCCATGGTGCTTAAATGATCAGCATCCACAACACGGGGGGGTAAAAAAGGAGGAGAGGCGTATCAAACAAAAGGAGGTTGACGTTTGCTGACAGGAACTTAAAAAACAAGCTCAAAAGGTTGTTTGATATTTGTCAAGAGAAGCATTGTTCTATAAGATAAAAGAGCAAACAATAAATCAGCATTGTCAGTTCAGTTAAAAACGTAATGTGCTTTTATAAATGTAAAAATTGTGCCTATTTAATAATAATAATGCATTGGTTTTATAAAATCTCTTTTCTGGACACTCAAAGACACTTTATCGAGCATTATTCATTCACTCCATAACCGTTTATTTAGGAAAAGACTTCAAAGTGAATCAAAGCAGGGCCATTATAGTCCAAAGATGACCTCGGAGACAGGCGGGGGCTAAAAGAAACAAGCTATGCCCCTGCTCTTTATAGCCGCTCAGCAGATCACCTGTCGCTGTTATCAGCTGATACTATTTTCATCGGTGGCCTTTTCACCCACCACAGAGGTCACCTAAAGGCACCAACTGCACTACGGCGGCGCTAAGGGACGACTGAGTGGGTGTCAGATTTATTAGCCTGGATTTTAGTGGACTTGGTTGCGTTGTCGCCGTGTCTTGAGTTTGAATCCTGGGCCGGGGCAGTTTAATAAGAAGGGGGCATGGAGCTGTGTCCTTGCAGTGCCTTCACTTCACTCCCCCGCACTACAATATGCTGATGTGTCAATCTGACATAAGTACACAATCGCCCAGCGGCAAAGTTGAACATCATTAAAATCTGATGAGGATGGCACCAAATGACGACCTCCCTTCTTATAGCTATAACCAACGTGCACCGTTCTTAACAGTATTACAGACGACTCTCCCCTGCCTCGTAAGTCTTGATTTTCTTCACTACTATCAACACTCGCTCTGTTTTCCTGCTGCAGTATCCTCCTTTAACATGGATCCCTGCGAACACTCCTCCTTCGTCTTCTTCCTCCTCCCACACACGCACATCTTTTGCATTCTTCAGCACCCTCCTCTTCATCGCAGCCTCCAGTGTCAGCGCCCGGTGTGCGGTGCCCACGCCGCCCGCACCGGCAGGTCAAGTGCGTTCAGTCGCTTCGGCTAAACGACCCGCACCAGACTCGGATCAAGCGAGATCGTAGACTCTAAGATAAAAATACCCCGTGCGTTTGGATGCTCCTCAAAGCTCGAGAGCAAACTGGCCTCATAGGAGAGACTGGGAGGTAGTGATGGAGTGAACGCTGGTGGGCAACAATCTGAACTCTTGCAACAAAATTAACCCTAATGTGCAGTGTCAAGATGGGAAAAAACTGACAAACGTGGTTCAAGTTTATGACAGCAGTGATAGTGATAAAATAGTGGTAATGTAATGATTGTAATGTAACTATAAAATCCCATTCCCATAAGAAAGTATGCTTAGTTATCTCCTTCTTTGGCAAGTTTGTATGAATGTTTTTAGCAATTGGTGAGGATGGAACGGCCGAAAAAAGGCAAAGTATCACCACATGTGATTATGAAATGAGCGAATAATAAAGCAAATTGTAAAGCACTTTGAAAATGATTGTTATTACTATTAAATGGGAGAAGCAAAAACTAGCAAGACGCAAATATACGATGTTACAAATTAAACGCCATGATTTAAATACTGAAAATCGTAATCGCACCACACTGAGACTGCATGGATAATGTGTGTGGAGACAACTGGAGAAACAGCAGTGGTTTTGCAGAGATGGGAACCTCCACTGTGCTGTTTGCGAGTCCTAATGCTGGTGCTGTTTTTGTTCAGTACAGAAGACAGCAAAGAGCAGAGCTGAATACCAATCACTCAACGCTGGAATATTTCAAGGTCCTTCTCTGGGCGGAAAAGCTCTGACCCTTAGAGAAAATGATTGACCTTTTTATTCATAAGTCATAGCTTGTTTTAAACCATATTTTTATTAAAACTCTATAACTCCTTTTGTAAATTAATCTCAACATTGCAGACATTGCCGTGAGAGGTTAATAGGCAATTGTCACATTGTATTTTAAACACCGGAATGCAAATTTGAATCAGATTTCATGCACTTCATTTTTAGGAGGTCAGCTGCCAAGTCTCTTACTAAGCATTCTCCAAGTGCTCATCTCAAACTGTAAACCCCGGGGGTCAGAGCGATCTAACCGTGGCTGCACACGTGGCTGACCCTCTCCAAATACCATCTCATTAACAAAAGCAAAAGCTTGGACCACCTCCTAGAAGCATCTGCGAGCTCTTTCTACATATACACCGAATGATATGCACGCAAAGGAAGGGGGGATCTGTAAGCTGTCAAAATAATACATGCATAATAACCATCCCTTCACAGCACGTCATCTTAGGTTACATAATTCGCAACAGGCACAAATTTTGTCACTAAATTCTACATAAAGAAGAGAAGGAGAAAACTGTGTGTGAAATTCTTACTTTGAAGTGAGTGACGCACATGGAAAAGGAAAACTAGCCGACTTCAAAGAACAGACCAGGTTCCTAAAGGTTCCTCCTGGCTGCTTTTTTGACACAACATGTTCGACAAGACTTTGTGAAAACCTTGAGGTCGATTGTAGCGGCACAAAGGAAAATTTGGTAAAAATTGTTACGCTTACACTTTCCTTCAAACAAGTTTAATTCAATGCTCATTCAAAAACCAATACACCAACTCACATCTCCCTTCAAGGTTATTTTCTTAGCAGTGACTCCGAGCAGCCCTTTAGAGCAAATGCCATCCCCCTGCAAGTCTGTAAAAGGCTCCAGTCAAACACAGCCTCTGTGATTTACAATGGAGGGCCCCACTTCATTATTAACTGCAAAGGTTCACAGGCCCTGGAACCAACCATTACCTCTATATGAGAAGGTTGCTCATGTGGTTCCCTCGACATTGTAAACTGATGGATAAAAGCATTAACTTCTTGGGTTCTTTTTAAAGACAATACAGTTAGGAGTGTAAGAAAAAATCGATTCAGTGATATATATTTCATTGCGCAATTCTCATATTGATTCAAAATGCATCTGAATTGATTTTTTTAATCATACTTCTCACAAAAATGAATTAGTTACATTCACTGTTCTGATTATTTGAACATTTTTATAAATTATATTTCACACAATTTTTTTATATAGCGCAATATATCGTCCAATGTTTTAGTATCTAAATATATCAGGATATATTGAATAGTGATATAGCATAGCATATCATGATATGTATTGTATCGTCACAAACAAGGCAATGCACACCCATAAATACAGTAGGTGCATTAGTATTTACCTTCTTAACATGTTTCAAAAGGTTGTGACTGACTGACATAACAAAAAGTGTGCATGAGTTGTAATAAATGCAATATTATGATATAATATAATACATTATAATATATTTGTATATTGTACAGTTGTTACAAACATCTCTGCCATTGTGCTTAATGTAATTGTAACTGTCCTAATAAACCAATAAATAAATAAGTAAATAAATAAATTATACTTATATAGTAAAGGTACTAAGTTAGTGTAGTCTACTGTTTTTCTACAGTTTTTCTTCACTGTGATTGGTTGAATCCACTTGTCACTCAATCAGTGCCTGTTCTGGAGACTGACCAATAAGAGGAAAAGGGCTGTGTTAAACAAAAAAACACTGAATCACAAGCTATTGCTATCCCTAAACTAGACTATCAACCCAGGGATCAGATTACAATTTTGTTTGTCTTTGACTTTATCTCTATATAGACAGCACGATCCAGTTGCTGCTGATCAGTTTACAGTACTGCATTCAACATCATTACACATTTACACGTTTCAGTCCCTACAGGCCATGCAACTTCTTTAATAACAATTTTAACTGAACCCAATGAAGTCAAACACCTAGTTATTCCTAACAAGGTCACCAAACAGACAGATAACTGGTGCTGCTGGCTAAAAGATTGGGTTACAGTCTGACCAATCAGCAACATCTCTTCTGGCTCCGAGCTGTGTTCCAAGTCCTGGCACAGGTTTGTACTGTGGCAGTTGGCAAGCGAGGTAACGGCCATCTTAGAATGTGAAGCACCCCTATGTGCTGAAAAGACAGTCTGGCTGTGGTTGAAAAAGCCACAAAACCCCAATCTGCTCCTTCCTGCTTTTGCCCTTATGGTACATCCCTGGAGGGCGCTGGTTCAAATTCATTAGTGCTCCTTTATCTCCATGAAAAAGGGGGACTCTCAGCGCTCCATCTACCTCCTGTTTCCAATCTCCTTCCTGTCTGCTCCCCCTACCACTTCCAACTCCGGCCCCCTTCGCCTTTATTGTCTCACTCTGTTCTTGTATTTGCCACAGCAGACAAGGCAAAGTGGGAGCAAAAGCAAGAGTCACTTTTTATACTCCGACATGACTTAGTCTCCCCTTCAGCTCTCATGTTTAACCCCTTATCTACCCTGGTGAGACTACATATTTGGTGCTGCAGCAGGACAAATGTCACAGACTGTGCCTTGAGGGGGCGGGCAGATGGATCCAGCAGACACTTCATTTAACCCTGGCTAAAAGACAGACTCCGAGCTAAAACCCAGACCTTTCTCACCTCCCATTAACTTGTGAGACTTGTCATTACATGCATTAGGGACATGGCTGTAACAGAAATAAATGTCATCAGATGGTGTCTTTTGCTGAAGGACATAGTGTATTGTAGGGTTACTATGTAATTATTTCAAAATATCACCATATGCTGAACTTTATCTATTCCCATGCATCTTATCTGCAGCATTGTCGTTGATGCATACTATATGATATTTCTTATCTCTCCCCACAGATCCCTCTTGGTGGCTTTAGGCTGTAGTGTAATCAAAGACACGCTGACTTCCCACTGTGTCAACACAATCTCCTGCTGCATTGACACCAAATAGACTGATACAGATAACATGACTATTTAGTTTCTTTAGAGGAACCACTTAGTCCCTGTGCACTTAGCTTATTCTCGTTTATGTTTAGGAGTATGGACTCTTACCATTCTAATTATTATTTCAGTGTATCGCAAAGTGCTATATAAAATAAGGTCAAATGGTTGTTGAATTTGTTTACACACAAAGAAAATAAGAAACAGTTATTCATTATTGGATGTTTGGGTAGAATTTGGTCATATTACACAAAGCTAAAGTATGTGGCATCCTAAGTCCAGTGAGCTTCTAATCCTTAAACAAAAGCGGGACAGCAGAGAAAGGGCACCCTCCGCCCTCTGCTAATGTTAATCTGCCCAAACATGGCTCCTATCGCTGATTGCCATGTTGTCATTCTGCCCCCAGCCTCCACTGCCTTTTAATCAGGATTATCTTCGCTGACACCAAGACTTTAAAGTTAATTAGGGGTCTAGCCAGCCACTGCAGGTGCCAGACCCATCTCGGAAAGCACGGATTACTTTCAAATTTTGTTAGAAAATATACTCATGATGCAGACTACGAGCAACACACTATATTTTAGGAACAAGGACCATGGCAACCTTTATTTTTGTTTGAGTAAAGCTGGTTGGTTGATTTCAGCTTGGGTAGCTCAAAAAAGAAACACGATTGCATGATTTTAACTTTAATAGTGTTTCAAACAGTGTATTTGCCTTTACAAACACATATTACCTTCTATACTTCTAGGGCCTTTCCTTTCTTAACTGGCTAGAATGTCATGCAAAATGCCATTAGACCAACCTACTGTCTTTAAATGTGACTGTAAAGAGGCAGAAAAACAATAAATGTAACCTAAACAAACCCAAATTAAAACCCAGTAGAGCCAGACCTAAGTTTTATAATCAGTTGAAGATTTACAGATATTTTTTTATCTGCAAAAAAATCCATATGGGTCAGGCCCTAGTCTCTTTTGTCTACAACTTGAAAAACTTTTATTTACCATCTGGGACACCAGCTTGGGGTGTATGCCACAAATCTGAGAGGCAAGACCCAATGCATTTTGCCCCTGGTTCCTTATTTTCTTTCTTTTTACATTGTGCTATATTTCTGCATCCAGATACGAGCCAGCAAGTGTAATTTCTTTTGCACACTAGGATGAGGAAGCCTGCTGTTTTAAAAAGGTACTCCAGCCTCTAAAGCCATAATTACCGCACAAAACAAAAGCTTTATGGTACAGCTTTTTGCATAACAGTTTTGTTATAATAAAAATAACTGCATTCATAAACTGACAACCCTAAAATATATGACTCATGAGAAATGCCATAAAATGTCATAGTCAAGTTCCAAGCATGTGCTTATATAAATGGTCATGGTAAATGGTCACATTTTATATGGTGTTTTCCATCTTCCAAGCTTTTCAAAATGCTTTACAACAAGGAACCACTCACTCATTTACACACACTAGAATCGCACCACCAACCTGTGGGTCAATGGAACCAAATGAGCTACAGTCACCCCAGTACATTATATGTAGATGATCTGCTTAGGTGACATCATATGAAAAAATCATATAAAAACTGGGTCTGAATCTATTCTTAAGTTACTCCACCACAACAGTGACAGCTCTGGTATTGTTTGATTTGTGGACTTCAATGGATCAATGCAGCTGTCAATCACTGGTTGTAAAAATAAAACCCTGCTGAATCCTTGTGAAAATCAATAAGTCTTTGCTGAAACGGAAATGGAGTTGTTCCCCCATGACGACCTTGTAAAGCATCTATAGTTTGACAGCCATCTTGGGAAAACTTGCACATTAAAATGTGAGACCCAACTTCGGTCTACTGGGCTATATATGCAAATGTTTCAACCTATGGCTTTCTCGGGACACAAAGGCGGCCATTTTGTTCGGTTAAGTGGCCCCTATAGTAAAGTACTCCTATATCTCCTGGGTGAAGCGCGTGATGCATAGGGATGAACAATCAGGCTGACAGGCAGGTAGTTACAGCTTCTTAACCCAGGCAGGCTCAGCTCTGAGCGATGCACCAGAACAGCCCCCTGTGCAGCCCCTTGCCTGTCCTCTTCTAGTGTCTTTCTCTTGTATCCCTTCCAACAATAGCTCACAGTAAGTTTATTCTGTTTTATCTCAGTCACTACTTCCCAGAGGCCCCTGTTTTTCAGAATCCACTGCACACAATTATTTCTACCCATCAATTATGTGTCTACCTCTCCTTAGCTACCTACTTCCTATTCTCTCCACTCGATAACAACAGCCCCGTGGTCATGGCTTCTCCCCCGCTGGTGGTCTTGTATGCACACGTTTCTTTGTGGCTGCCACCTAGAGCTCCCCTCGGGCTGCTCAAGAGTCACCACCCCCTCCCCACACCCTTCCTCCTACCACCAGATGTCCCCCAAAAGTTTGGGTGAGCCAGTAACAAAAGCAGAGGGGGGGACTTGGTAAAGGGGGGAGCAGGGATTATTTGAATAGGCCCTGTGGCCCAGCCGTCCTGCCGAGAGGCTTTCTCCACTCTTCGCCCAATAAGCATCATGGGATTAACAGCTTTTAACACACATATAGAGGATAATAACACACCTCTACTTCTATTCACTGTTTTTCTTTTTTTCTGAAAATGCAACTGGCCTGTTATGAATCAGGCGATGTTTTGTGACTGCTGAAAGGTCAGTGACCTGTTACAAAATCCAGTGTGAATAATGCCCATCATAAGCTGTACTGCTTACATATAAAGGAGAAGTAGCACACAGTCAAGAAAAAAGTGGCTTTTTTCTCATTAACCCAAAAACTGCAGAAACTAATGGTTATTTGATATGACCACATTGAAAAGTTCAGATGCAGCGTGATACTTTTCTATTATGTCTTGATACAGTGAGATACTATGAAACATTTGGATTATGCACTGTTTTGTGATAACCAATAGCTAATGCTAATTTCATAGAACATTAGATGGCTTTTTATTTTAATACAGGTTTACAAGTTTAGGGCACTTAAAACACTCAGATTTCTTCTTCAAACTGGACAAAAACAGTGTTACATAATACAGTGTAACTATTATCCAGATATATGGACAGTCCTGTCTCGTGATACATCCTCCAAATGGACAAAAGTTCTAGAGATAAGACACAAGATCCTCCAAAGGTCACCTGTTCTGCAGTTCATCTTTGCTATAGACTCCTACTCCTCTTACCCAGCTGAATTCTTGTCAACTATAAGAAATGTTCTTGGAATCCACTTGCTCACATCACACAGATGGCTCAACAGGCTGCTGTGAACCATCGACCAGCCTGCATGCACCGCGTTTAAATGAGCCGCAACCTGTTCGGACCCTTCAGGCAGAAGAATGGGATTTTAACCCCCACCCACCAATCCTCCTGCACCATGAGCCTGAAACCACACCGGGGTCAAATTGCCGGGGCAAAGGGGGAGAGCCTTCCTGCCAGACCTAGTTTATAAAAAGGGAGGGAGCAGACGCCTCGAGGGGGACCACTGCGCATCAATCTTCAGGACGCCAGCTGGTGATGAAGCGCACATAGACACACAGCTAACAAACAGTGGGCACCCAAAGGAGACGCAGGCAGGAAGCCAGAAAAAAAAACCCACCCACTTAATAAAGCTGCAAAATATATCGCAAATAAATGGAAATCTCAATCTCAATATTTGGAATAAGCAAATCATGAAGACTGCAATTACAAACTTCTTCTTCTCAAATGTTAATGTTCCTGGATATGTTTAAAATGTGGACTTTGAGTAGAATCTTAATGCAAATCTAATCACAAAACTTGTTAGAAATATTTCCTCCACATTATTCAGCCTTGCCACATAATGTTCAATACAGAGATGCCGTTAATAGTATGTAACCATAAAACTCAATGTCTAGTTTATTCCTGTCCGTGAAGAAACAGCTCCAGGCCAAAGAAAACTGAATGGGAATGTGTTAATATCTGTACAGTGTCTGAAGCAATTACTCAAGTGTGTAATTTCTTGAGGGAGTGAATGTGGGAGTAGCGAGCGTCAACACACCGTCCCAAGCTCCTGCGCGGCGTCAAAAGCAGATTACTGTCACTTCATCAAAAGGAGCTGGAGCGGATCATTCCGGTAAGAAGCGTGAGGTGCCGGGGGAGCGGGCAAAGGAGGCTGGGGAGGTGGCACCAGGTCAGAGAATTCCCAAAGGCTTCTGCGACTCTCAGGCGGGGATTACGGTGTTTGGACGGGCTATACTGAATTTCGCACACAAAAAAGTTACACGCAACCCAAAACTGAAGACTTAGTACGGCTATTTTTTTAATTTTTTAAGATTTTGTTACCGCCCATAAACCGCCCCTCTTAATCACAGCTTTCAATAAGAACAGGAGTGCAAAGAAGATAATAAAATAAACATAAAAAGACGATAATTAAATACACATTTGAGATTTGACCTTGTTTAAAGGTGCACTGCAAGCAACTTTTCTCCATGTCACTCCATATTCCCTGGTATTAAACGTATCCAACCTACAATTTATTCATTACTGGTGTTTCTATTGCTCAAAAATGCAATAGTTTCTTTTCTGAATAGGGGTGACTCTCCATAGATCTGAGTTGTAATGTGTGCAAGTGACAGATCCTCCAAAAAAAATGTTACGCAGTGCACGTTTAAGACCTGGGTTTATAAAATGCTCCTGTTAAACAAACACAATCGTTTTCAATTAGAATGTATTACTTACTATTACCAAAAATACATTACAGTGCACGATAAGTTACATCCAACCCAAAACTGAAGACTTAGTACGGCTATTTTTTTAATTTTGTCTTGTTTTTTTAAGATGTTGTTGTTGCTCAATTAACAACTACCGCCCATAAATCGTCCCTCTTAATCACAGCTTTCAATAAGAGCAGGAGTGCGTAAGATAATGAAGTAAACACAAAAAGACGATAATACACATTTGAGATTTGACCTTGTTTAAAGGTGCACTGCAAGCAACTTTTCTCCATGTCACTCCATATTCCCTAGTATTAAACTACAGTCTAATCTAGTATTAATCTACAGTTTATTCATTATTGGTGTTTCTATTGC
>KN517973.1:16525-27951 GCA_000787155.1 Scartelaos histophorus
CTTTTTTTTTTGTTTTTTTTTTTAACCTATGACCTCACCACAACAATGAATTAAAGCAAAGAGACTTGTGATTCGATATATTGCGAGGGCTCACGATGTTACTGTGAGAATTTTTTTACGATACAATATCACAATATTTTGGTTATTGTTACACCCCTATTATTTATGATACAATTTGTCTTTCAGGATAGTTTTCTGAAAGGCAATTCTCTCTTGTTTGACGAATAAATGGCAAAAAAATAGATAACTACTAATTTTTGTATTTCGATGGAATCATGCAGGTGACATCTCCAGAAAGTTACATACTGAACTTTAAATTTTGCAATTAGTTGTTGTTTTTGGGTTAAGTATTTGCCCACCAGCTAGAGGGTATATGGATTGACCTTTGTCCCAACTTGCAACTTGAAAACGGTTGCCAAACGAAATGGCGGACTGACAAAACAGTAATTACTATCTATTTTTCCCACCTAAAATCCCATATTAACCCACATTCCTAGCGAACCCACATTTTTCATAGCGGACAAATTGAGAGCCCCATTTGGTCAGTATACACGCCGACCTCTGACCCCTCGTCTCTCCGAGCTCATCTGGACATAACTCCTCCGTCTCTCCGCGGACCGGCCCTTTGAGCACTTCGCAAAATCCGCACATAAAACGCTCGGATATCCTCTGAGAGCCAATTTACAGAACCCGAGAAAACCAGAACAAAGTCAGGGCAAAATATTCAGGGGGAGATGTCCGACTGCAGAGGTCAGTGCAGAAAGGACCAGTGTGGTGAAGAGCGAAGAGAAGGGTTGGACATCTCGGGTAGTCTCACGATTCCATGCACAGTATTAGTAACATCACAGTACACCGCTACATTTATCCATCTGCTTTAAGAATGAGTATTTTGTACTCAGTCTTGGGAAGTCCTGAATGCATGTACTGAAAATACATATTCTGAATACTATTTTTGAGTACCTGCAGTCAGCTCATTTGGTGGTTGGTTCAAAATACAGTTACCAAATTAAAAGTATATTACACATGTTTTGCTTTGGTGACTCAAAAAGACAACAGCTATAGAAGTGTGTGCATGTGGGATTTTTCTACTCTAATTGGACATAACTTTATTTTTGTTGCAGTTTGTTATACATTTATTTGTAACTATGAGTCATGTTTTTACACTATGAGATAAATGCAACTCTGTGTTAAAGTATTCCACGCATTCACAATACGGTACTCTGTTTAAATCGTGTAACAGAATTACAAAATCAATTTTAATTCAGGTTTTCATCCCATCATTGTTTGTACTCTCATGTCAGATTAACTGCAGCACATCTGGATCAATCACGCCCATCTGAACTCACGGAGATGCACTAGTGACCAGACTTGCATCTTAGGGTATATTTACGCTGAAATGAATCACCGTATCAGTGTACTGGAAACGATTTGCGTCCAGATGTGTTGTTTCTGTGGGCGGTAAAAACAAGGAAGTGCATCACCGTATCTGAAGTCGCAGCAGCCGATTCCGAGTCGAGGAAGATGGCAAGTGTGAAGACTTTTGAAGGTCTTTTCGTGGACCGTTGTTGAGGTTTAGTTGTTCCATGGCCCTCTAGCAAATAGTTCTAGCTACGCTGTTTCCTGTTTGTCTATTGTTTAAACTCTTTTCTGCAATAGTTTCACATGATGCCATGAACCCAGAAAATCAGGAAGCCCTAAGTCACAGCGAGGTGGTCCAAAAGCTCCTACGTCAGAATATCAACGTTTTCGGGCGTCCACACAGTGCCAGATCAGATCTGTACTCAGATGAATTTGTTCCGTCTCTGGAGCCGTTTTCATCGGATTAGTGTGGCTGAACACTGCATCCGCAATGAAAACAACTCCAATATGTACTAGTCTGAATGGCGACTTAGTACAGTACTGGAGAAGTGTGTATTCTGAATCACAGGTAATATAATTCTTTCGTTTTCATTTTGTGTTGTGTCATACCTGTAGCTGTTTCTTTTCCTTCACAAATGACTGAGATGATGATTCCATTATTATTAGTCTGTCTACATCTCCAAAGCTCAAAATGCTCTTTTCCAGCTTATAATGCCATGAAGCAGTAGTTTCCAAGATAACACTTACCTTTTACCTTTTGTTCAGTAGCGACTGCCAATTCCAGGCCCGATGCTTGTGAAGTTATATGGACTTATAAAGATAGTATTTTCTGTTTGAGAGAAGAACTCAGCTCAAATATACAGGGTTTGTGTGTGATGGAAAGAAAACACAACTTCAGGTATGTCACTGATGGAAAAATGAATACAGAAACCATCACTTTACAGTCCAAACAATGCAAAATAATATGAAGGACATTACGCTTTTACTTGAGAGTAAAGTTGTAGAAGTCTGCATTATGTATTGGAGCCCTGCCCTTTCACTGAATTCACTCACTGAATCTTTGCCGTTATTGAATATTTGCTGTTGTCCTCGGTGTTATGTAGCAAATACTGCTCTGAGTCTGAGACAAATTTTCCTCAGGGAACAATAAAGTGTATTTTATTCAACTGGTTGAAAACTGTTTTCCAAAATGCTCTGCCGTATCACGCCAATAGCCCTGCCAAAATGTCTATACGATGCTGGGGAATCCTGCACGTATGATTGTTAAAGTCTAAAAAAGGAGAAGTAAAGTAAATACAAGGCAGTGGGTGTATATGGGGGGTAGGGGAAAACTGGAATTTTCAGAGCAATGGCATTTTGAATATGGGATAAATCTCAAATATTTATAGGGGAAAAAAAACTATTCAAACATTTTCTACTACGCTATTTTCTGATCTTTGTTATATTGTTGTTTCTTGTGATGTCATTTTGTAATACAGGAAGTGCTCCATTGTGTTTTGACCTCACAAGGTGGAACAGAGAATTTTGAGCATTAGAGATGCAGAGAGACTAATAATAAAAAAATATTAACAAAAAGAGAAACAAAACACAACTCCAGGTATGTTTTTGTTGAGGTAACGAGATTCTAACATTTCTTAAAGCTCATAGGAGTCAATTTTGTGTAGTATTGGACCTTCAAAAGTGAATCTTGTAAAGTGTTTCCACGTTCAGAAACATCAGAGTGAAAGGCTCAAAACATATTAGCAAAAATGGGTAGAACAAAGGTGAGGTTGTAGTGTTATTTAGGAGGCCAAGACCAAAGACCTTAGAGGAGATTTATAGATGTTTTACAAGATCGTTCGAATGCCTGATATGAGAGAAAACATAGACGCCGATGTTTACTCTAGTGACTTTGCAAGTTTGCATTTTTAAATGTCACATCCTTGGCCACACTCACACAAATCCAAAAGTCTTGCGTAAGAATCGCTGTAGCAGGAGCATCTGCAGATTTTCACAGTTCAGATGGGGCACCAGCAAAAACGTGCTACGCTAACATCGAGCTCCTTTGTCGAACTTCAGCTTTCCGTCTCATCGCTCCATCTTTTCACGCCAACGCTCCCTGCTGACCCCTAATGGTAGCTCGCGCACAAAATGTCTGCCAGGTGTAAAGGCAAAATAAAATAAAATATAAAAAAGAGTATCTGAGCTTTTCCCTTACCACCTACAAGCTTTTGTCCACCCACGTACAAACAAAATACAGGTGGGTTTGAACTCAGACCACACTGAAAAATAAACACAAGTCTGTGCCGGCTGATATGTGTTGAAACAAAATATTTTTCATGATATAACGAAATGCAAGTTTGTAAAAAGTTTCAGAATTCCTAATGTAAAAATACAAAAATATACCTTAACTGATTTCTGATTTCCTGATTTCTGAAAATGGTCAAATACACATAAATTGATTTTGGAAATAAGTCAAATTGTTCTAAATAGATTTTTGATTTCATGATTTCTAAAACTATTCAAATATACATAAACTGATTTCTGATTTTCTGATCTTGGAAACTAGTTTAAACTGATTTCTGAAATGAGCCAAATATTTCTAAACTGATTTCTGATTTTGTGATTTCAGGAAACTAGTCAAATACACTTAAACTGATTTCTGAAATTAGTCAAATACTTCTTGATTTTCAAATGTATGTTTTCTGAAACTACTCAAATACGTTTAAACAGATTTTTGATTTTCTGATTTTGTGAAACTAGTCAAATACATGTAAATTGATTTCTGATTTCCGTAAATAGATCAAACATTTGTGTATATGTATTTGAATATATGATTTTGAAAACTAAGCAGTTAAACCGATTTCTAAAACTAGTCAAATACACCATTACTGATTTCTGTTTTTGTCATTTCTGAAACTAGTCGTATGTACATAAACTGATTTCTGATTTGTTAAATATGCTTAAGCTGATTTTTGATTTCTAGATTTCAGTGAACCAATCAAATACACCTAAACTGATTTCTGATTTTTGAATTTTTGAAACTACTCAAATGCAGTTAAACTTGTTTTTTCAGAAACTAGTCGAATGTACATGCACTGATTTCTGAAACTAGTCAAATACATCTTAACTGATTTCTGATTTTGTCATTTCCAAAAACTAGTTGAATACACCCAAGCTGATTTCTGATTTCAAGATTTCGGTAAACTAGTCAAATACACATAAACTGATTTCTGATTTTGAAAAACTAGTGAAATACACATAAACTGATTTCTGAAATTAATCAAATACTTCTAAAAGGATTTTCAATTTTACGATTTTTGAAACTACTCAAACGCAATTAAATTTGTTTCTGAATATATAAGCTGAGTTCTGATTAGTTAAATACACCGAAGCTGATTTCTGATTTCAGGATTTCAGTAAACTAGTCAAATACACATAAACTGATTTCTGATTTGAACTAGTCAAATCCACTACAATCCAATTTGCCATTTTGAAGATGTACCATTTTCAGAGAGTATATCAGGCCCTGTTGAAAATGGACACCCCCCACAGGCGAGCGGCAGTGACGGAGGGCAGAATAGTGATCATCGATTGCACACGCTCCATGTGATCTAAGGCCATGCACCGGAGCGGACCGGAGCTTAATGCACTCCCAGCACCTGTGTGGGGTTATTACACTGACACTTCTCAAACCTGTTTCCATCATGTCCCGGTGCTTACATAAGACCGTACACTTCACACTCTTTATTCATGCGTGACACTGCTGGTAGAGGTCACGCTTTTGGGTTGCTGAAAAGGTATTATAGGAAACACATTACCGAAAGTGCGATTTGTCGTAATAAGGAACACACAGAAAACAACTCTATATTAAGCCGTTGCTGAGGGACGGTGCAGTTCTTCATTCGTCCAGGAGTGGTTTAATGTGGACACTGTTTTTGTGGTTAAGAAGTTTCGGCTTCCATCCACAGGCTAGTTTCAGTTTTAAAAACTTAAAATAAATGATTGAAAAGGACTCCACAATGGAGATCAAAATGTCTTGATGACAAAAACAGTGAATTTATTTTTATTTTTATTTATTATAATTTTTTTTTTTAGCATTCAAGTGAGTCAAAATGTATATAAAATTTGCACATGTATACTTATATCATTATTCTACTTTTTTTTTATACTTTTTGAATTTCACACCAACAAGCCATGGATATTCTTTTACTTTTTTTTTTTTTGTGTGTGTTACATTTTTGTATGAAAAGTGCTCTGTTGATTGATTAAATATACAGTATAGAGAAGTGGGTGGAGCTAGGGGGTAGGTCAAAACGGACATTTTCTGAGCACTCAGGCCGCCAATGCAGAATAATACAGCATTACTCAAACGTGTATGACTCAATGTAAATACAGATTTGCATCAAGTAATGATTAGGGAACATCATTATAATGTGTAAAGTTGATTCAAAAGTTAATTTAACATATTACATCTCCTTAAAATGAGGACACAGCTTGGAATTACACACATTATTTGACACATTTTAGTCCATACCAGCATCAGTCACCTTTACAGAATGAAAAAGCGTCAGTTTTGAGTAGCCATTTAGTGGATAGAACTGAAAAAAAAAATATCGTAGAATGCAAAATGTGTTCAATACGGTCCAACAGAGTCTGCATATATGTCATACGTATATTTATTTGCAGAATTGTCCTTTCACTCGTGGGGATTATAATTCCATTTAAATCAGGTGAAATGTGGCCGTGTGCAGTGGTGAGTCTGGTTACATAAGACTCTGTCGCTTTGTGCCGTCAGACATGTGACGTGTCAGAGCGTCAGAGGTGAGAGGAGGCCGACGCCAGCAACCCAACGGCAAAAAAAGGAAATAATAAATCAAATCAAATAAATTAATAAAAAAATTTAAACAACGCTGATAAAAAATTATCACGCAATCGAATTCTGAATTTATCTCCTCTTCTTGTTGATCCAAAATAACTAAAAATATATAGACTGTTGCTAAAAAATAAACGATTGTGAACATAAAACAATTCAGATTTATTTTTTATTTTTTTTTTTGCGCGTGTGAATATTTTGTTATTTAAAGGATTTTTTAAAGAATCAGTTGTGTGTAATATGGGAGCTTTTAGCCTAATAAGAATATCTAAACTACTTAAAAGGGTATTTGGATTAAAACGGTTGATTCAAGTGGGTTTAAGTCTTACATATCTTTCCGTTTTTGCCCTTCTTGCACCTCTTGGCTGTTGGTCGGTGGTGCGCTGGACACTGGAGTTGGCACAGCCTGATGTGCAGTGACAGACCCCCCCATCCCACCACCGCCCTCATGCTGCATCCTCAGGCCTCACATGGAAAAACACAAATAAACACCAAGCGGAGGACAGTCACAGTCACAGGCGACTATTTTAACACTGGAGTAGAGTTGATCATACATTCATACATGACTGCACGGCCGCTGCTGGTGCGAGCTGGGGTCGGAGAGCTGCAGCCAACAAGCACTTTACTTATAAAAGGGCCCATATTATGTTATTTTCTGATCTACGTTATAATGTTGTTACCTGGTGTTTGTTTCATTTACACGCTTAACTCACAGATCCTGCATATCTTGGTTGTTTTTCTCTCAAACAGGAAACACTCCCCTTGTGATGCCATGTGGTGATACAGGAAGTAATAGTTTTTAAACACCATACACCTTCACTAGAATCATTTGGATCGCTACACATTAAAAACTGGTGGGTTAATATTTCAATGTAGTTTGTTGTTGTTTGTAGTTGTTTTAACTCAAAAAAGTGTTATTTTAACTATGTGAAAGTTAAATGGGGGTACGAGTTGGGGTTATTTGTCAGAGTTGATATGGTTGAAGTTAATTCCACTAATGTTCATTCAATGTCCCTTAGTGTTAATTTGGCACCTCCCACCCGCCACTTCAAACTCCCACCAGAGAAGACCAGTTTTGTAAACAATTTCTTTTTAAATTAACCAAAATAAATCTACAAATAAAACTGTGTTGTTTAGCTAAATCCAGACAACTCTACAAAGTCTTATCTGTTTGCTCTCAAAACATTAATATAACTCTTAATTTCAGGCTTAAGCAGGAACTTTGGTCCAATTTTACTTAATTAACATTTCCATAAATGTTAAATTAACTCTAAAACAGATGTTAAAATTGATTCTATGAGAGTCTATTTTAAAACTCCACTTTTTGCTGTGTAGTGAACTAATGGTAAAATATAACTGTTAAAGTGAAAACTACTGCTTCATGACATCACGAGGTGTAACAGCATTTTGAGCTTTGGAGATGTAGACAAATAATAAAGGATTACTCAAACATACACAACACAAATCCAGGTATGTTTCTGATGAAATAACAGCATTATAACATTGCTTAAAACTACAAAGAGTAAATTTTGTATAATACGGGACCTTTAGTAGCAAAGTAATTCATAATTTTGTATAGACAATTTTCTTGCAGTTAAACAGTATTTTGATTTAAATACAAATACATAAATACATGGGCCTACTGACTACTTACGGCTACTATAATTGCAGCAAATACAACACGTGGCCGCCTATATTTTTAATGTCAGGAATAAAAACATAATACAGGTTATGGTATTACTTTAAAAGGGTCATAATCTTTGACAGCCATTTTAGAGATTTAAAGTCCACTTACCTTACAGAGCTCCATTAACGTCCTGTTTTTATGCCCCTTTTACATTTTTGACCTGTATCCATAGTATCTCGGATGGCCAGTAAAATAGCTTCAGTGGGAGATCAGTTTAGAACACAACGCCGTATGAAACTACACTGGGAGAGTTTTTAGGGGTTTTTTTTAGGTGTTTTTAGGGTCTGGATTACGCAAAACTGACTATTGTGAGTGTAAAACCGTGTTATAATGTGTTACCTCCTTAAAACATTAGAGATGCACCTATGTAGCTTGTTCACTTGCGATACCGAAACTGGCACATATTTCTTTAAAACACAGTTCATTTATTACACAACAGATCCAATTATGTTATGCAACCATTATTTATCCTTCAAATCACTTCTGAACAGCTTTGTATGAAAATAACTTCAGACATCCGAGGCTTGTAAATAAAACACTTAATGACACAATCAGGAGATTGGCTGAAACAATATCATGGAGCAGCAAATTTTTCATTACATTCGATATTCAGTACTAGTTTCGGTATCGGTGCATCCCTAAAAAACATACCCGGAGTTGTGTTTTGTTTGAGTAACGCTGTATTATTAATCTGTGCACATTTCTAAAGTGTAAATCGCTCTGTTCCACCTTGTAATGTCATGAAGTGGTAGTTTCAGTAGTAGTTAACAGCTCCTTTTAACTTTAGTGCAGTTGAAATTGGAATGGTGAAGGTGTGTGGAGTTTAAAATCACTGTGGAGCACTTCCTGTATTACCACATGACATCACAAAGTGGAACAGAGTGTTTTCTGAACTCAGCTTAAATACACATGGTTTGTGCGTTCCGAAAATAGCGTAAAATTAGCTCTTTAAATGCATTCAACAATCGCTAAACTTGATAAACTGTTTCTGAAAATGTGTGCATCGTGTAGCCATGGTAACGACTGAATATTCCACCCATAGACATACATGCAGTCCCCACAGCGTATGTACCAGCAAAGAATCAATTGAACCAGCGGCATATGCTAGACAAATATTACACAAACACCGTTACGTCATTGCAACATGTGAAAATGCGTTGCCAGGTCCAAATCTGCGAAAATGGGACTTGGATAAGAGCTGTATTAGTAATGGCAGGTGTGGCGAATAAAAATTAATTCTTTTGGCAACAATCGTAACGTGAAGAACTGGTGTTGTGCCCAGAAACGCACCCCCGGCGACAGATGCAGCCCTCTGTGGAAAATATGGACGTCCAAGCTGTTACCAAGGTTAAACATACTGTAGGTTCTTGAGCACACTCTGGAATCGGCAATAACAACAAGAAAACAACGGCAAACAAATAAACAAAACAAACAATCTTCATTTGGAAGGAACATCAGAAGGAACATGAGGAAATGAGTGAGACTGTCCGGCTTCCAACGTAGTTATCTGAAGTTATAGCCGCAAAAAGTTAGAAAAAATAGTAGTCAAATATGTTTGCACTAATGCTACTACTACTACTACTACTACTACTACTACTACTACTACTACTACTACTACTACTACTACTACTACTACTAGAACTACTACTGCGACAACAACAGCTACTGCTACTGCTGCCACAAAAACAGCAACTACTACTACCACTAGAAATACTACTCCCATTAGAGCAACAACTGCTACTAATGCTACAGGTACTACTACTGCTACTATTACTACTACTAGAACTACTACTGCCACAACAACAAAAACTACTGCTACTAGTACTATTAGAAGTACTACTATAAAAACAACAACTAGTACTACTACTACTAGAACTACTACTGCAACAACAACTACTACTGCTGCTGCTAATGCTACTACTACTACTAATACTAATACTAATACTAATACTAATACTAATACAACTACTACTATTGTTGTGGCTGTAGTACTAGAATGACTACTGCCACAACAACTACTGCTACTACTACTACTACTACTACTATTACTGCTGCCACAACAACTATTACTACTACTTCTTCTACTACCTGAACCATTCAAGTTTTTGCAGAGTATACATTGTCTATGGTACTTAACAGTCATTTTTAAGGTGCCATGTGTAACTTTCCTGGTTGTGGATCCATCTCCCGTTTGTCTCATGGATATGACGCAACAGGCATTGGTCAATCATGTCCTGTGAAATCGTAGAGACAGAAAACTGTTATTACTGCTATAACTACAACTACTACTTCTACCTTACCAGTGCTATAAACAGATCTTCAGATTAAGTTTTGGCTATTTTGACAGCGGCTATTATTTGTTCTTCTAAAACCACTGCTTGCTCCCTGCATTGTCTTGATATTTCCATTTCGTCTTCATTCCATTGTATTTTTTTTTCCCTGAGTCACTTCCCCTCCCTCCCTGGGCCGGCTCTCCCCTCCTGAACCCTCTCTGTATCTACCGCTGGCCGGGACCTGCAAGCTAAGCACGAGCCTTAAATAAGTACGAGGACCACTTCAATAAATCCCCGTTCGCCGCTGCCTCCACAATGGGATGAGCCGCTTAAAAATAGGACGGACAAACGCGACGGAGGAGGAAGCGGGAAATAAATAAATAAATAAACGAAAGCTGCGCGATGCCGTGAGGATTTACAACGGGCGGATGGATGGATGGATAGATGGATGAAGCGGAGGAGGAAGAGGAGGAGGATATGATGAGGGGTGACTCCGGCGCTTCCTGATGGACTGTTCGTACCTCGAAACCATAAGTCTCTCCGGAGCCGTCTCCCGGCCCGCTCCCTCTCCGCCGTATAGGGGTGAAATAACGCTATGTTCTGTGCTCTGACAACCCCGATGGAATGATTGGGTCTTATTCCCTACCCCTCTAGCCTCTCATGTGTTAAGATACAACGGTGGTAAAGGGGGTTGAAGGACTGATACCTGGTTATCTCCATGGGGTTGTTACTGTGTTCACATTATAGAGACATGACAAGGAATAGTTATAGTTATAGTTAAAGGGATAGTCTGGAGTTTTTGACATGAATCTGTACGGCATCCCCGTAGGCAGTGTGGTGCAATAACACCGACTTACCCCCGACAGCGGCCGTGAGCCGAGTTCTTGCCCTGTTTTGGTGCTGACGAATGTAGTCCTGCAAGTTGGCTGGGGTCACGAAAATAAAGCGTTTTTCTTTACTACTTTCTCTTCGTTTGTATCACCTGAGAGCTAACATGAGAGCTAACATGAGAGCTAACATGAGAGCTAATGTGAGAGCTAACGTGAGAACTAACGTGAGAGAGTGATAACTAACACAAACTTATATACTTATCGGTGTCATAATCGACATGTTGCCATTAACTTTCCGAGCCGTAAACACAGTGAAACAGGAGCGGCTTCACCTGATGGCGGCGCGCAGTGATACGAACAGAGAGAAAATAGTGCCAAGCGATTATGAGGTCTGATTTTTTTTTTTTTTTTGTGATGCAAAT